>VZRF01005967.1:222505-249897 GCA_013396875.1 Vireo altiloquus | reverse complement strand
GCCGGGGGGAGCTGCCCGCAGCGAGCGCGGAGCCAGCTGCCCGGGCAGGAGGGGAGGGGGCGCTGCGGGGCGCGGTGGGGCACACAGGAGAGCCGGGCTGCTCTCTGGGAAGGAAAAACAAGTAAAACCTCCCGGGCTTTAGGGAATCGTAGAAGCTGCCCCAGCCCCGCAGCCGGTCCGCAGGGAGGGTGACCGTGACGGCTGTGCAGTCAGTGTTTAGGACATGCACCAATTCGTCGTCCCGTTGTTATGACCGAGCTGTTGTTGTGTGGTGCCGAGCACGTCCCGTGTCTTTTTGTCCCATAACGCTTAATGAATGCTGGACTTGATCCAAGATTCCGACATTGATTTACATACTAATTAAAACAGTTCCAGGAGTTTGCTATCACATTTGGATCCAGCCACTTCACCGCCGCTATCTCATTTAGTTATCATTAATCATCTGAAGTTTAACTTTCCGTTTCTGGAAGTCTCCGTAGCTCTTTCTTGTCCTTTCACATTCTTTTGTCTTCCACCTTTGCTCTACAAAAGCAGCTCCTGTTGCCTTTTTCAAGATCTGAAGTTTGAGCACCTTCCCTTGTTATACCTGAATATGTTCTGTGTAAATAGATGTATCAGAAGTTTCAGTGCTGACCTTCTCTCACCTGAAAATAAAAGTAGCTCTGTTGCCAATTCTTCATATGCACATGTAACACTTCTGTCTGTTTATAATTGCACAGGCAATGGAACCAAGTACGAATATTTGTGAAATGGGCCTCAACAATAGGTATTAAATTTAACTTCTTTAGCTACTAGCTTAAATTGCTATGCAGTGTGGATGGTTTTAGAGTATTAGTTGTTGAAAGACTGCAGGGTTTTTAAATAAATATTCAGAATCTTCACAGTTTTTGAAAACAGTAACCTGTAGCTAGCCTAACAGAATCTTTAATTTTTAAACAACATTTTGTATAATTTTATCTGTCATACTTAGGTATATGAAACTTAATGAAAACTATTTATTTTTGTGGTGTTTACCTCTGAGTCTCATCTGATACAAATGTTGCAAAGTCTGTAAGAAATGTTTTATAGACAAAATGGTATTTAATATATGAAGGAGAGTAAAGGGGTTTAGTGAGATGATTTAAACTCACTCTGTGATCATGTTATCTAAAAAATTATGTTTGAGAGTTCAGGGATCTATTTTCATTTTATTGTTAAGTTTTAAGCTATTTAGTTTTGACTGAGAAGTTTCTGTCAGTGCTGGCCTTATACTTCTATCAAGTTGCGGCTTCTGTCACGAGACTTTGTAGAAGCTTGTAAGTCACTGCTTAAAAAAACCAAAACAACAAAAGTTGATACCTTGTTATTTCTTTGTGACTGTGTATCAAGGAGGAACACTGCTCTTCAAAAAATGTGAAACACTTCTGTTGTGAGGAACACAACACAGGTTTGGTTGTTTCCTAGTTAGTTCAGAAGGTACACAGCACAACTATAAGCATAGTTGATGCTTATATAAGCATCAACTAATACGTAGAAGTGGGGTTTTTTAGGGTTAGGATATATGTCTCGAATTCTAAAAAAGAAAAAAAAGTAGCTTAAACATGCTTCTGTATAAAGACTCTAAGGAAAAAATACCAGGTGTAGCATGGGAATGCTTTTGGGTGAAGCATGTGTTTTTTAATTATTGAAGAAATTCATATACTTTATAAATAATGTAAAAGAAATCAGAATCTTAAAATTGCTTTGTTTCCAGGAACGTTTTTGTGGATTGGTTTCTTCCTGTGCTTTATCCTTTTAAACAGGAGGTCACAGCATAGGGAAGATCCTTATTGCAAACCGAGGAGAAATCGCCTGCAGGGTGATGCGAACAGCCAAGAAAATGGGGGTGAAATCTGTGGCAGTTTATAGTGAAGCAGACAGGAATTCCATGCACGTAGCAATGGTGAAGTATATTCATTAAATTTAAGACTGATGTTGATTCATAACAATGTTTATCATTCATAAGTTCCATGTGAAGGCAGATTTGGGTGCTGATGCAAAGTTGATTTTCACTTCTGTAGAGCTGCTGGCAAGTTTTCCTTGAATGGATGAAAAGTTTGTCTGGTCTCTGTCTGAACACCTGACAGCTTTACAGGAAGTGCATTCAAGTTTGGCTCTCTGACTCTGGACAGCCAGGGGTTAGAGAATGGACTGTGATTTTGGGGAAAAAGTCAGAATTCATTTCATCCACTTGAACCTCTCCATGAGGAAAGGCATTGCTTTTAAATTGCAGTCTGATAAGTGATATAATTAGCTCAGAAACTCAGTTAAATTTGCTAATAAACAGTCTCTGTTGTATTTTTTTGTGAAACAGGCAGATGAAGCATATTGCATTGGTCCACCACCCTCACAGCAGAGTTACTTGGCCATGGAGAAAATACTGCAGGTGGCCAAGGTCTCAGCAGCACAGGTAAGGAGATCAGGGCCTTACATTTTCTGTTACTTCCATGTCTTCAGTTCTTTATTTTTGCTCATCTTGCTTTTCCTTAATGCTCTCTGAAGTTTCTGAGTTTTCTAAGCTAAACTGATACAAAAAATAGGTACCACTGTTATGTTTTAGGCTATTCATCCAGGGTATGGTTTCCTCTCGGAAAACACAGAGTTTGCAGAGCTGTGCAAGCAACAGGGAATCATCTTCATAGGTCCACCCTCATCTGCTATCAGAGATATGGGTATTAAAAGGTACCTATTTCTGATTTGTTACTTGGTTATGCAATTTACAGCTTGGCAAAGCTGTTTTTGTTTACAAATGATCAGTTGCTCTGTAGTTGTTTTATTTTGTCAATTTGCATTGTATTTTTATGGCTTTCTTCAAAGGAATAAATTCCAGCTTTATAGATTCCTGTAGAGATATAAACAGGCAAGATTGTTCCATTTTCAGGATTTTAGTAATTAAATAAGTAATGATTCTACTTTTCCAGAATTGAGGCATTGCTGTGTAATATAGGTAAGGGTTCAGCAGTCAGTTTGGATGGGTCAAAAGAGCAGTGGAAAAGAAGCACCAAATCATCAGGGTTATTGTGGCTAATATAAAATGCTAAGTTTAGTTCATCACAGAGGATCTTATTCTTAGTTACTTAGATCAAAGAAATACTTCTAAGGTATGAAGTATAAATCAAGAATATGGAAATGAAGTTATTACTGACACAGGAACTGTATAAAAGTCATTTGAGAGAATTAATTTTTTATCATCTCATAATGTGAGAGTAAATTGCCTCAGTAATTTAACAAGCTTTGCATGCATTTTGAAGATTAGAGTTGTTATGCTGGAGTGTTTTATGTATGGTATGAATGTAGCATGTGTAATGAGAAGAGTTTTGCCTTTGTACAACTTTGAATATTATAGGATACAGTGTTGTAATTTGAAAATGTTAGGTTTTGGCCTCTATAATATGGAAAGAACAGTCAAACTAAAGTGTAATCCTGCTAGGAGAAAAAAAAAAAATCCCTGTTTGAAGCATGTGCTGAATTACAGTCCAATGCTGTATAACTCACCTATGCTAGTAGTCCTGTTGAGGTCTACTGTGCAACTATTTCCATGGGGAGGATTAACACTGGGAACATTAACCAGGTTTGGAGCTTAAAGTAAGAGAAAATATTATTATCATTCTAAATATAAAACTGTTCTGTCAAAGCACTTCCAAAGCTATAATGTCTGCTGCTGGCGTTCCTGTTGTTGAAGGTTATCATGGAGAAGATCAGTCTGATGAATGTCTAAAGGAACATGCCAGGAGAATTGGATACCCAGTAATGATTAAAGCTGTCCGTGGGGGTGGGGGAAAGGTAAGGAACTCATCTGTTCATCACCTGCTGTAAAGTTACTCTGTCTCAGGACCTGTAACTCAATATTATAAAAGAAAACAAAAACTGGAAAAGTACTTTTTGTTAAGGTTTATTATTAATGGCCAATCTAACACTATGAAATCTCATTTCTCTTTGAGATGAAGAAGATAAGTAGCTGGAATAAACTGGAAACATTTGGTTTATTTCAATGATTCTCCAGTAATTCACATAAGCAGAAAAGTTGTCTTGTGGATTTGAGCAAAATTAGATGACTTTAAATTGTTACTCTGTGATAGCTTCTGTGACTTTTTTTGCTAACAGTTTTAAATATTGCAGAAGAAATGATTAGAAATACCATTTTTTGTCTAGATACTTTTTAATGTGTGGTGAACTCCCAGTCTAAATCTGATTTTGCTGTGTAACAAATGTCTACAGAAATTATCTATTTATTATTTATACAGAAATTATTATTTATACAGAAATTAGCTATTTATTTTTAAAATAGCTATATTTGTTCTGTAATAAATAAACTTTTCTCTGCCAACCTTGGAAAATTTCTATTATATTTGAGAACAAAATTGAATTTTGTGCTCACACATATCAAAGAAATAGTAATACCTATTTTTTACACTTCTTATGGCACTTTCAGTGGGACTTAGTAGGATTATCTTACTTGAAGCTGATACACAATTTTTCTAAGGTTTATGAAAGGAAGAAAAAGTGTTACTTTTAAGCTTATTTCTCACTCTGTGCAACAAGGTTTTTCATTGTGTGCTGTATTTTTAGACATTTAGATAAGCTTTTTTCCTGGATTTTAGGGCATGAGGATTGCTCATTCAGAAAAGGAGTTTCTGGACCAACTAGAATCAGCAAGGAGAGAAGCAAAGAAGTCTTTCAATGATGATGCAATGCTGATTGAGAAATTTGTAGATAATCCAAGGTAAGAAATAGATGTTTCAATATAAACACTGTGATGTTTATTCTACTGCTAAATAAACATAACTAGCTTAGTTGTAGGATAAAAATTGGTTTTGTAAAAACCATTTGATAAAAATGAATGTAATTCATTGGTTTTGTAAAAACCAATGATAAAAATTTGTTTGATTTGCACTATGAAAGTTGTTAATTTGGTCAAAATTGTTTATAATTTATTGAATTTCTTGTAGTGGCTTTGATTTGAATGACAGGAATTAAAATGCTACTGCTTGGGAGACATGAGTGAGCTTTCTCAAACTGATTTGCATCTAGGAAAAAAAAAGTCACTGTATAATATTTAAACTATAGACCTGAGTCAAGCTGTGGTGGTGTTTCTGCTGCCCTCAGGTGTCCTAAACCAGTTATTTAATCTTTCTCTATTTTGATATTTCAAACAGAAGTGAGTCTTTAGCTCGTGCCTGGCCCTTGAAACTGCACCAATTCATTTTTTATAAAGAGCTTCTCCCAGAGGTCTGTTTGATACTCTTGTACTTTACATCTGGTTTTCCTTGAAGCATCACTATAAGGAAAGCATTAATTCTAAAGAAATTGAGCATCTGCATATGCTGTCAAGTGGGCATGAGAAAAAACTCATTGCTGGGGAATTTCTTTTGCCAGCATCTGGGGATTGTCAGAAGGATGATGTATTTTCATTAGTTTTATGCATAGAATAAAATTCTGCTACCTAATAGTTGTCATTTGAAATGGTGTTTTGCAGTAATCAATGTTATTCCTGAGCCAGGGCTGCTGCTGTCTCCTGTGAATTGCTACAGAGTAAATTATGAGAGAAATACTCACTATCAAATTCATAGTGAAGTTGTTTTACTTTTATTATAATAACTAAGGAAGAGGTAGCAGCCTTCAGATATGTGTCTTGTTTATCCTACAACCTATGAGATTTTGCTGCAGTAATTGGTATTAGGAATCCTCTTTCATTTAGGAGATTGAGTAAGTCTAAAACAGTTGAAATCCTGCATAGTAGCAGCCTCACTTCTCCATTTTTGGCCTTTATTTGAAGGCAGACACTTAAACATGTAAGAAATCCTACTGAAATGTACTAGTTTAAAGTCTGGGGCTTTATTGAAATACATTAAAACATTTCTTTTTATGGAACAGACATGTTGAAGTCCAGGTATTTGGTGACCAGCATGGAAATGCAGTGTATTTGTTTGAAAGAGACTGCAGTGTGCAAAGGAGGCATCAGAAAATCATTGAAGAGGCACCAGGGGTGAGGAGAAAATTGTTAATATTTTTTATGAACTGACATATTTTTAAAGTAATTGCTGTCCCCCATCAAATGTATGTTGTAGGTAATAATTTATTTGTAATTCTCAGACCTGTTTTAGTTTTGCTGCAGAACATGTTGTAATTGAAAAAACCTGATGTTCTTTAGGAAAATTATTCTCAAGGAAATATTATGTAGATTTCAAGTATAACATAGATCAGAGTTTCAGTGCAGTTGTTAAGTACTGTAAAATATTCATGCATACCAGGTTTACCAAACTTAACAACAGTTTATAATCTTTTTGTTATTATTATTTACAGCCAGGGATTAGTCCAGAGGTTCGAAGGAGACTTGGAGAAGCTGCTGTCAAAGCAGCTAAAGCAGTGAATTACGTGGGAGCAGGTAACTCTGGGGAGGTGCAGCTTTTAACTTAATTAGACTTTAAGTCTCAAGCAAATGGCATCTGATTGTTTTAGAGTATGACACACATCCCCCAATTTTTTTGAGGTTTAAACAAGTAATCATGTAGTTAATTCTGGTGTAATTACAGATTTAAATTAGCATACCTGAGCTCCAGACCAGTGGCAGCTGAAGGATAGGAAGAAAAAATTTCAGAGCAGATAATTTGATCAACTCAACTGTTGTTGGAAAGTGAGCATTATGAATTAGTAAGTTTGAGCTGAGCAAGTGGAAAATAATTTCTCTTATAACGTACAAAGGATAATATTTTATATGCAAACAGTAAAGTCTTTAAAAGAAAAACACAACTCACTATAAAGTCCTCACCATTTCACAGATGAAAAATAACCTAAAATTATTTGTAACTTTGTTTTCTCACTGCTTCCTTTGGATATTTATTTAAAAAAAATTACACACCCTATGAATATTCAGAATACTTTCAACCAGTCTCAATACACTTTTTAAATTGCTAATGAAATGCAGCTCTTACTGTATAGAGTGGCTGCTAAACAATACAGGTTATGTAAATGTACAAGGAAACAACCCTTCTGTTTTCAGACCTCAGTTTTGTGACCCTTTTACATAATTTGTGTAGAATTTAATGAAATTCAGTGTGTCTGATTTAGAAATAATAGTCTTGGCATAATTGAATTAAGTGCCCTAGGTGTCTTTTCCATAAATGGACACCTAAGATGCTCTTTGGTGAAGTGTCCTTTTGTTAAATACTTCAGGAACAGTTGAATTTATTATGGACTCCCAACATAATTTTTACTTCATGGAGATGAATACCAGGCTGCAAGTAGAACACCCAGTCACAGAGATGATCACTGGAACAGACTTGGTGGAATGGCAGCTTAGGGTGAGTGTTAATCGATTTTACACACAGAGATCCCCCTGAGTGCCCTGTGACACTGCCTGTGAGAGGCCAGATGGGTTTCCAGATCCTCATCTCCTGCTCAGCTGTCAGGGTAGAGTTTCCTTTGCTCCACAGGAACATCTCACATTGCTGCATTGGGTGTAGAGCATTGTGTGGGTGCTCTGAATTTCAACCACTCTTCTCCCAGCTGTGTAGAGAGAAAATATTTTAAAAGTGTATTTAGAGACATTACAGAGAATGTGGGAAGTGGGAGGGAGTAGGGTCCTGGTCTTTCCCTTGCTATGCTGGAAGTTTTTTAAAACTCTTAATTCAAATGTATCTATGGCCCAAAAATCGTTCTTGCATCAGGCTGTAGGAGGAAAAAATCTTCAGAAAAATATGTTTGGTGTTATACCAGTATAGCCACATTCTGAAATAAATGTATAGTGAGGTAGACTGGAGCAGGGGATTTCCTCACACACCTAATTTGCAGAGATTACTCACACATTTGAATGATCACAGGAAGTTTTGGGTATTAGGGAACTTGAAATAAAAACCAATTCTGTTTGGATAAATCCAAAACAGAACAGCAGCTTAAGTAGGGTGAGATTAAGGGTAGGGAAGTATTTAGTGTAATCAGAAAGAAAATTAAAATGGCAAATGCTGATGGAAAAAGAAGGAACATTTGTCTTCCTTATCTGGGCATGGAAATTGAGCATTGAATACTGAGTTAGAATAGAGATCAAACAACACTGGGAGAAAGAGAGAGAGAGAGAGAAGGTGGAAAGGTTCAGTGGTCTTGGCACTTTTTTTCTCCTTGTGCTTTTTGAAATGTGCTTTGTAGTTGTTCATGTTTAGAAGAAAGATAGCTAGTATTTCTTATACAGCACTCCAGAATATTGATCCTGCATTAAAGAAAAATGTATTATTTTCAGGTTGCAGCAGGAGAGAAGATTCCTCTAATGCAGGAAGAGATTCTGCTCCAGGGCCATGCATTTGAAGCTAGAATATATGCTGAAGACCCTAATAATAACTTTATGCCAGGAGCTGGGCCATTGTTGCACTTATCCACCCCCCCAGCAGATCGTTTCACCAGGATAGAGACTGGAGTCAGGCAAGGTAAAACTGAAGGCAGTGATGGAAGAAGAAATAATTAACATCAAGAACTTTTCTTTGTAAGCATTTCCCTCTTTGGCCTAAATAAGTTTGTCTAAAAGATTGTTGTTATAAAGACAAATCTCTACAGAATTATGCTTCCTTGTGATTTTCCATGTACTTTTGGTCAATCACTGAATATTTTATTTGCCTCTACTTTACCTGTACCCAAATTAATGTCCATTGGCTCACGGTGATGATATTCTCCTCACTATTTAGCAAGCCTGCATTCTGATTGCAATAAAGAAAATTGAATTTGAATAATGTTGCCTCTACAGAGATTTATAAAAAGTCGGTGCTGAAGTTGTCCTTGAAATTGAAATGCCAAGTCACATCATCATGTCCTTCAACAGCTCTAATCTTGAGAGAAATGTGTCCATGAATGGAGCCCGAGTTGGGTGCCATGCCCAGTACTTTGTATTACCAACTTTCCCAAATCCTTGGTTTCGTGTTACAGCATTTTTGTTTTATTGGCACGTTTTAGGTGATGAGGTTTCTGTGCACTATGACCCCATGATTGCAAAGCTGGTGGTTTGGGCTGAGGACCGACAGGCGGCCCTGAGAAAGCTGCGCTTCAGTTTGCACCAGTACAATGTAAGTGGGAGCAGCCCTGTGGGATGTCAGCCTGAGCTATCAGAGCCTGCACAACTACAGTACTGCAGTAAATCAAGAATGGGTTCTAAGGGCCCAAATTGCCACTGCAAATTCATTAGTACTTTGCAGAAGTTGTATTTTTTCCTAATTCACAAACTGTTTTCATTGGTGGAGTGAGCAGAAGTAAGTGTGAAGTTTTACACATAGATTTATAAGTGTGTGATGTCTTCAGTTGGACAGTGCACCTGGGACTTTGTAGAAGAATAAGGCTGAACAACATTTGCAATTGCAATTCTAAAGCTTTCTCAAACTTAAGGGGATTCCTAGGTGGAATTTGTGTCAGATAATGATTGCTTGTAACTTTTAATTTATAAACAGAACTAAATTTTTAGACTGTACATGTGGTAAAGAAATATTTTGTCAGTTCTTTTTAAGAAACACTCCATTTTTCTCCTATGAAAACTACAGGTATTATAACTGTTTTCAAAACTGGAATTCAAAAGGTTTGGCTTGAAGTGAGACTGAATATTACCTGTGCAGAATTAATTTACACTTTTAAATCAACAACATGAACGTGACTGAGGTAGTGAAAATGTTGGGCCTCTTATTGTTTTAACTAAAAATGAAATTTACTGCAAGGGAAAGAGATAAAAGAATTCTTTTGTTTTTTCCAGAATTTTCTCAGCAGTTCTGTGAGCAAATGTTCACAGTTTAACATAGTTAGATATTTTGCAATACAGGAAATGGATAGTATCTAGAAAATGTAAAACTCCCTCTTCCCACTTATTACTATTAAAAGATCAAATATGGGATACTGAAACTATTGTAACTAATTTTTAATAAGAAGCACTCGTCAGGTTAGGAATGTTCTTTTAAATACTCACCATGATTTTCCAAAAGAGTAAGTTTTTTTCTGAAATTACCTCCTGTTACTATTGCTGGGAAACTTTCCTCAACGTCACAGTGGACAAAGGCAGCATTTAGGAAACAGAGTGCTTTTGAGAAAGCAGCTCTTGGGTTTTTGGTTTTTGTTTTGGTTTGGCTTTTTCTCTTTTTACAGTCAATGGTTTAATTGATAATAAAACAGACCAAGTGAATTAATTACCTTTTATTGATAAACTTTGTGAGCAGAAAGCTGCATGTTCATAACTCAGTTTGGCACTATGTTTCTGTTTCTTTACAGATTGTAGGATTAAGCACTAATATTGATTTCTTACTGAGCCTGTCAGGACACCCACAGTTTGAGGCTGGAAATGTGCACACTAATTTCATTCCTCAACACCATGATGAACTATTTCCAACCAAAAAGGCCACTCCACATGAAGTTATGTGTCAGGCAGCTCTAGGGCTCATACTGAAAGAGAAAATGCTAACAGATGCTTTTAGAGATCAATCAGATGGTAAGGACTTTGTTTTGTTTTATTTTGTGAGTTCATGTGCAGTTATGTAATTTGCATGTTCTTTCTTTGCCCTACTTTGTGCCGGCTCAGCGTCTTTTCTGTGCAATATAAATACATAAATATGATGGTAGTAACAACAGAACAGTGATTTTTAAGGTCTAAGTGTTATACTTTGCCAAAGTAGAATGAAAATAACATATTTATGTGTTTTGTGTTTTAGATAAATTCTCGCCATTTGCATCCAGCAGTGGTAGAAGAATAAATATATGTTACACTAGAAAACTGTCTCTGCTGGATGGGGAAAACAGTAAGTTAATAAACAAGTGTGTGGATGGAAGGGAGATACTTGATGGATAAAGTTATTTTAACTGATGCTTGAAAATTCAGGCTAAGAAACAGCAAATAGAAGCAGTATGAGTTTTATGCAGTGTAAGCTGGGAATTCACAGAATTGCATGTTGAATCCACAGTTACATCCTGAGGACATGTAAATCAAACTCAAATGACTATTAATGTTCATCGTTTAAATGAATGAGGTTGAGATTTAATAACGAGCAGAGACTTTTTAAACTTCATTTTGATGCAAAAGTGCTCAATACTTTTTCCCTTTACCAATTTGTTTTTTTGTCCATATAACTTAATAAAGATTTCAGAGCATAATTTCAAGTGTTCATCTTTGAAAGAAAAATTGTCTGGAATTCAGTATGAAATCTGCAGTGTGTAGTAAGGTAATCTGAAAATACTTGTTCTTTTCTTAGTGTAGGTAGGCTTCATTTTTATAAAGAAAGACTTGATATTGTTTATATATCATCATTCTCTAGATACTGTAATTAAATCTACTCACACATGCATATTTTGTTTTATTGAACAGTTGTGGATGTAGCTGTAAGTTACAATCAAGATGGGTCATACAAAATGCAGGTACAAGTAGAATTTTTTTCAGATGTTTCATTAGATAAGAGTCCTTTTCTTGTAGATGTCTTAGTGTTAATTGTTACTAAAGTTGCTTGGTGATTACAGGTGCAGGATTCTATTTTTAGTTTGCTTGTATCCACTGCTATGTACTGTTAGTTTGACCTGAAATTATCTGTGCTAGATGCTGGATTGGCATGGAAGAGCTATTAAGATGCTTCTGAAAATAAGAAAAGTGTTTGTATTGTCAGAATTTAAAGGTCTTATTCTTTATTTTCCTTGTTAAATTTGTCTTTCTAAAACATGGGAAGTTAGATTTAAATCTGCATTTTAAAAGATTTTTTTTCCACAGGATTCCTGCTCTATTCTGTGCATGGGAATGAATCTCCTGTGGGATAAATAAAAGCTTTCTAGAGCATTATCTGCAAGATAACATTTTATTTTGAAGATGGAAATTGGAGAGTGATTACCAAAATGAGATGAGGAATCTTCTGGTTAGATAATTGAATAGAATTGGCTTCTTTGTTCATGCTATAGAGCTCCTATAGTATACAGCTCAAGATGAATTATATGTAGATAATTTTGTATGTGCACATGTGAGAGTTGTGGCTTAAGGGGGTTGTGTTTGGCTGGGTGTTGAATATTCCTTCTTGCATCACCTGTAGCTGAATGTCTTTTTCTCTCACATTTGGCACCCAGAATGGATGCATACTCAAGAATGCAGCATCTCTGTAGTTCTGCTGCTTCTTTTGATATTCAGAAAAGGGTGTATTAGAAAAATAGGGATAAAATTACTGTGCTTTCAAGGGTATAACTACAACTTGGGTTACTCAGACCTTTACTTCTACTGATATGAAGACTGAGATAACACATCTCCCTACAGTAATACCCAGGGTATTTTGAGTGTATTGATTATCTGTGTAATGCCTGAGAGCTCTTGCACTTGAGGCTTATCTCATATAAGTCAAGTCAGCAACAATGAAGAGGCAAGAAGGGATGTTGGGAGCATTTGTGGAGCAAAGTGCAATGTGGACTTGTAGGGAAGAAGGAAGAATTGGGGATTGATGTGGAAATGGAGAGAAGCTGGAGATAAGAGACGTAAAGACATAATTGGGGGCTAATTGTGAGGAGAACAGGGCCTCTGGAGTGTTACAGAGCCTGTCCTGAGGCAGATCAACCAGAGCAGGTGGCTGGGCCATAGAATTGTCAAGCACTTGGTGCTTGAGCAAATGATTTTGTGCTCAGGGATCAGTGTCATCCTCTCAAGGCATGTTTTCAGTGGAAGAACAGTTTGCAACTATATTAATGAAGACTTGAGTTCTATTTCCACTTGTACCATCCTGAAAGACCAGCAAGCCTCTGATTCTGTGCTCAGTGATGTCAGACCTAGAAGTAAACATACCAGTGAAATGTAATGCACTTCGTTTCTTTGTGTGCTGCAGTTGTGGTGCAGGTGCAGTTTCCACTGAAGGAAAGGGTTGGAAGGGGTGAAGGGTTACTCACAAATTAATGACCTTTCTGTCTGGTTTTTCTTTTGCAGTTTTTGTGTCTCATTGACACTGTTTCCATATTACTGCTCTATTCCTTTGTAGGTTTACTAAATATGTTGTAGTTCTTGTCTTGCAAGCTTCCAAAACAGAGGAAGTCACCTCTCTTCTGGAAAACATTGTGGAATATGGTGTCACATATTCCACAGCTGAATACAATGGATTCTTCAGTTTGAAGAAAGTCAAGATGCTAGGACAAATTTAAAATATTGGATTTTAATAGCATCACTAAACCAAAAATTCTGGGGTGGGAGTTTTTTTTTGTTTTGTTTTTCTTGAGAAATAGTGTCTCTTTAAGATAAAAATTGGCCTGGGGGAACATATTAGATAATTTACTGAGCTGTTTGTATTGGATACAGAGCAGTCTCTTAACTGAAAAATAAAGGATAAGTAAGATATAAAAATATATTTTTTTAATTCCATAATTGTCTATGAAGAGTCACAGGTTATGAGGGTACAAACACAATCTTTTGGTTTATTGCTCATGAAGGGTTAACCTTTCCCTTATAAAAGCATTTCACTTTCAGATTCAAGATAAAACGTTCCTGATTTCTGGAGAGATCTTGAAAGAAGGTGATTCACTTTACTTGAGGTCTTCAGTAGATGGAACAGTGTCTAAGTCCAAGTTGGTCATTTTGGACAACACCATTTATCTCTTCTTCCCGGTAAAGTTCCTTTCTTTATTTTCACAAATTTAAAATGTCAGAATTTTATCCATGTAAATGAACAATATAATTTGTAGTAGAATGGGAAAGAGAATCACAATTTCAGTTTCTTACTTCGACCTATCATGTTTTGATACTTGTTGGATTTATAGTTCTAATTAGAAGTTCATTGCTTATGGTCAGTGAGTGAGAAAATGAATTACTTTTGGGAAGGTAAAATATAGTTGGTGAATCAGACTTGGAAATGATGATTTAGAAGGGAGGAACACAAAATATTAAAATTGTCAGGTATTTGTCACAGAACAGTAGCAAGTACTTCAAACTGACTGTTATTTGAAAGTGCTTGTAACTGATGTTTTAATTTGAGTTACATACGTGTGACAAGAAATAAATCAATAATTTATTTATTGAGGTCTGAGGGAGGAAAACTTCAGCTAATATTACAAAATGGAATTATGAGGTACCATGGTATTATATGCATTGCATAAATGCAAATGACATTTGAAAGAAGTAGTACCCTAATTTGCATTATTAGGCTGGTAATTTTTTATTTGCAGTTAAAAAGACTGCAAGGTCTTAAAGTACCTAAATAATAATGTAATCTAAATAAATAAATTATTATTTATTAGTTTCAGTAATTAACCTTTAGCTCTGAGCCCTTAAGGTTTTCAGCAGAGTGCAGCAAAAACTTTGCTGTTACAGTGATGAGGACAAAATAAGTCATGCTGGAATGGCAAAGCTCAGCTTTCCTGTGGTATCAGAATGGTGTCTGGGATGAGTGAATGAGAGGGAATCACAGGATTTTAGGGCATGGGAAGGATGTGGGGACAATGAGTCTTTGGGAAACTCTGGGAAGCAACTCTGAGAGGACTTAAGGGATTTTGGATAACAGTGAAAATTTTTGACTGAATTAATTTTATTGTAAATTGTGAAGCACTCACTGGCAGTGCTGGGCAGTGAAGATGCCAGTGTGTCTCCTGCTTGTTGCAGCAACCTGCCTGCCCCTGTGCAAACAGCCTTTAGGCATTTTCCAAAACTTTCTGTGCTGCTGATACATGAACAGGGAAGGTTCAAATACAGGGTTTGTACATGTGGAGCTGCTTTGTCACAGAGGTTGTTCCTTCCTTGCTCGTCCTTCCCACAGCAGGTGTGACTTTCAAGGCCTCAGACACTGGCAAGGCAGTGACCATGACAGTCCTACTGCTGCCCTGACCCCAGGGTTTGCCTGAGGCTGGATCTGTTCTTTCCCTGTGTGTCAGCCCTTCTATCAGTGATATTATCTCATGTTGTTTACTCACCTGTCCTGGATTTTCTTTCTGTAGGAAGGCAGTGCCCAGATTGGCCTCCCTGTGCCCAAGTACTTGTCTGCAGTGAGTTCAGGGGCAGAGCAAAGTGGGGCTGTAGCACCCATGACAGGCACAGTGGAAAAGGTAATTACAACAACATGAATGAATGAATGAATTCTCCAGTATATATCTCCAAGTTCACTCTTCCAGAAATGGTGCTTCTCAACTGCCAGGAAAGAATTGGGGCCAGAAATGTTGGTGCTTCTGATTGGAAAAAGCCCTGTTTGCTCTGAGTTTTCAGCAGCCACACAGGACTTTTTAAGGCTTCCAGACTTCTTTCTCTAAAGCTCTGGAAGATATGAACTAATGTTACTGTTTAACTAATTTTTTCTTCATCTCAATTACTTCCCAAGTTAATTCTCCCTGAAGTGTTACATGTTTGATTCATTTAATCTAACAAGAGTAAGATGCTAGATGCACTTGCAAAAAAAAGAAATACTCAGAAATGCCTTTTTTGTAAGTTGTGTGTTTATTTCTTTTCTTTAGCTCAGCAAGTCTTGTGTATTTCTCTGTACAATGACAAAGTTTCAACAGAAAGAGATTTTCAGGAGAGGTTAGTGGTTGAAGGATTCAACCACTAATAAAAAGGCAGTAAAAAAGCATGAAGGGTGGAGTACATGGAAGGTGGATCTCTGACATACTGAATGAACACTCCAAATCAGAGTAATTGTTGAAAAATTGATGGCTTCTGCCATCTTCTTTCTGGGTATTGTTTTAAAGACTTCAGGGACTGGCTCCAGGAAGAGGTTCTGCACTTTTCTCAAAATAAAATTGCTGAAGCCCAGAAAGGGTAGAATATACATCATCTCTTCTAGTGTTTCTTCTTTGATAGGTAAATTGCTTCCTGGTCATCCTGGCAGCTGGTCCTGACCCTCTTTCTGTTGGCTGTGACTTCCCTTGAAGGGATCTCTCTGGAACTATTCTCTATCTAGAGAACTCAGATACCCACATTAACAAAAATAATGATAACATGAGGCTGTTTTGCAAATCCACTCACTGTGTGGATTGTTAGTCAAGATCCAGCTGATGATTTTGAATGGTACAGACATAAATGACTTTTTTTTCCTCCCCAATTTTTTCCTGAATTGCAGGTGTTTGTGAAGGCAGGGGATAAGGTTCAGATTGGAGACCCTCTAATGGTTATGATAGCTATGAAAATGGAGGTAAGTGACATATACAGGTTTTAATTACTGAAAAAATAAAAATGTGGTCAAAATTTAATAATTTTTTGGTTGCATTATTGAACTATGGCGTAGAGTGCAGCTTGCAGATGTCAGTATCACTTCATCCACTGTAGCATCAGTGTTGTGTCTGACTAGATTTCAGAGGATTATATTTGCTGTCAGTTTACTAACAAATGATGATTATATAATCCATGGTATTCTGCAGCTGTTTTAACATGTGTTTGGGTGGTGGTGTCAGGCCTTCTGTCCCCTCCTCTCTGACTTTTCTAGCAGAAAACTATCTTGGTGTTTTAATTGTTGTAAACTTTGAAGTTCTTGTGTATAATCTTTTTATTACTATTTACATGAAGTTTTATGAGGAGAACACGAAAGATTTTGTGTAATTATCCACATGGCATTCAGAGAATTGGCATTTTGGCCATTTTACCTTGTCACACAGCTTGAGTGTGGCTCAGATTGCTTGAATGACAGTTTTTGTAGCCTGAACTGGTTTGGTTTGACTATTAGTTCAAAATAAACTTCAGTTTGTGGCAGTAGAACTAACACTGTTGAGAAAATCTGCCTTTCCCTTATCATGTTCTTCTTTAAATTACACTCACATTCCATGAAATAAAACAACTGTGTGCACTAAAAAAAACCTACACCCAAAATTCTTTGCAGTTGGATGCTAAATGTGTTTGTGCCTCTTCAGCTGAAATCTCTGACATTATCTGAGTTTTTTTAAGTGCTATTGAAATAGAAAATGTAAAATTTAAAAAGCAAATTATTATTTAAATGAGTCCTTAGATGTGAGGATTTAATATCTGATATTAAATGTTTTGATATTAGACTTACCCTATGTAGGAAAATACCAAGAAGCAAAGCTACAGTATAAAACTAACCTGGTAGAGTAACAAGCAGACCAGTTTGGGTGTTGGTGTGTAAGCATGCTGTTCCTTTACTGTCATTAGTAGCTGTATTTGTATTTCATCTGCATTTTGCCAAATATCTGCCCACTAAAGACCCCTCCTGGCCAGAAAACAGAAATATCTTTAGTAAATCTGCTGATTTCTCTTAAGGGAACAAATCTGCTCTCTGATTAACATTTTGGATTAAAACTGAATTATTTCTGTTTGGTATTTATTGCAACAGCAAAAAATATTAGTGAGGTAAAATAACAGCTGTTCATACTGACAATTCATATGATGATGATAAATCATATAAATGCATTATATGGCATTTTTCTTCTCAGTATACTTATCAAATATTCATGAGAAAATAAAACTTGAAAATGGACTAGGGTACTGTTTAAAAGAAGGTTTAAAATAAAACATGTCAGAGGAAGGAATTAAATGTGTCCAGTTCTAATTGCACCAAGAATTAATATTAGCATTTGCTGGAGAGAGAGGAGGAAAACCCCTGAGCTGTCTGCTGTTCACTCTGGCTGTTTCTGTGCAGCACACCATAAGGGCTCCCAAGGCAGGAGTGATAAAAAAGGTCAATTTCCACGAAGGTGCCCAGGCCAACAGACACGCTCCACTCGTTGAATTCATGGATGAAGAGGCAGAGTCAAAATAAAATTCAAGGAAGGTGCATTTTTTTTTTCTCTACTCTGCTGATTTTCTCCCAGAAGAAGATTTCTTCATATTTTCAGCAAACTGTTTTGTATGACTGGGGGGGTTGGTTTCCTCTGCACCTCCTGCAGAGTTTGACTGCAAATTCTGCTGACTTCACTGAAATTTGGGTATCACTATACTGTAATTGTATTTGTGATTGTATTTATAACTTGTGGACCTATGTGATTGTTGTCCAGTGGTTGTTTGCCTGTGGAAAGGTATTAGACTGGAAGATGTGGAACCCTGAGAGGATCAGAGAGGTTAATAAGGACTGTAAGGTACAGACAGGTTGAGTTCTTCTGCCTACTTATTCACAGCTGCCTTTTTTCCCTTAAATATGAGGAGATTGATTTGAAGGAAATCTGAAAGACAATGGTTTTATTTTCTGGCAAAATTCCTGTTTGTGGCTTATGTTTTTGCCTTAATAGGGAATTCAGGATTATTCCTTAGCCCAGAATCCCTCCTGATCATTTCTGGTGCATCTCTCTTTCCTGTTTACCTGAATGAGTTGTGAAAATGTGCATTTCAAAAATTATTTTAATATACCTCAAAATATCTGGTACAAAGCATTTTTCAAATACATTTGCTACATTATTCAAAGTTGGAATTGGAAAGTTGGTAACTGCTTTCCAAAAATACCATTTGAACTTTAAACATGAAGTAGTAACATAGAAAGATAAGCTTATTTAATACTTAGAAAGTGTGCCAAAATACAATACTGACGTCAAAATCTTCATTACTGTTACCATCTTGTTCATGTTCTAGTGTATTTCTTATTGGCTGGAATGAATTACACCAAAGTCTTTATAACAACACGAAATGTTACTAAGAATAATAGATTTTTTTGTATCTGCAGGGTTTCAGAAGGGAAAAGTGCTAGGTTTTTGGAAATGCAAAGAAAAATAATTCTCAGATTAAGCATACTGATCATTTGCCATAAATTTATTTTAGCTTATTTAAAAAGCACCTTAGAGAAACAAGAAAAGGGAAAGAAAAAATGTTTTAATTGTTGCAAACTTTGAAAGTTTTTTCATCTTTCAGTTAATGTGAAGTTCTGTTACCATGTGAAGTTCTGATATGCTAATTTAATTAAATCATCCAGTTTATACTGCAGAAAGGGACAAACCAGATGGTGCAGTGATCCCAAACCTGTAGTTAAATCTGTGCAAATGGACCCCTCCCTGAAATCTCATTTCTGAATCAATATACAGTATCATGGGGAATTCTCTGATCTGCTTTTATAATTGTGCAGCCTTGCCTGCAATGCAGAAAAAAAATGGCAAAAAAGCAATGGCTCTGGATGGTCAGTGTATTAAAAGCATATTTTAATACTTTCCAGTTTTCCTTCCAATCCTATGGCCACCTAGCAAATAATTAAACTCCAGTAATCATCTTGTAGAATATTGTCACAGTGATTTTTTAGAACTGCCAAATAAAAATTAACCATAACTTTGAATGTTTTGATTTTTCTCCATTTTGTTCTCCCCTTGGTTGCTTCTGTTCATGCATTAGATTAGAGGGTTTAAGCAGCTGTTTCTGTATCTGATGATGATGATGAGCACAATCTGCAGATCACATTTAGGAGGCAGTAATCCAGACACTCACGATGGGTTTGTTTCACTGCAGGTAAGGTTAGGCATTTGTTTTATCCAGAATTGAATCTCCATATAGAAACATGAGCTCAGCCTCCAAGAGCCTCAGCAGCTTGGCATTTATTTTTTTTCCTCTCTCTGTGACATGGCTGTTTCCAGACCGACTTTGCTGCATTGAATCTGTACCAAAACATTAAAACTCCCAGCAGGAGGTTCTCTGCCCGCTCAGCCTGCACAGCTTGGCTGCACACAGCCAGTGCAGCAAAACACATTCCCTGGGAGCTGACAAAATGTCCTCCCTTAGGAGCCAAGGGAGACAAATAATCTCACCAGTGTTCATTTTCCCTCATTTCTCAAAAATTAGCTGTTAGGTTTTTATCTCTATAGGTTTCTACTGAGATTGATTTTTCAAATACTGATGATTTTGTTTATTTAAGAAAAATCTCTTGCAGAAGTCACTGTCACAGTTTGCACACTTGAAATGTTTTACTGCAGTGTGATTTAATTGAACTTGGAAAAGCTCAAAGAATTATTAAAGGTAGGAATGTTTTGAACCAGTATCTTAATTAACAAAATATTAATGACTCTTCAGTTTATTACAAATAAATTCTTGTGTTATGAATGTAAATTGGTAAGAGCCCTAGGATAGTAACATAGCTGTTACTGTTGTCTCTAAAACACTTAGTGGTGGACTAAGAAAGAAATTGTAATTTTTTAAAAAGCAGTATATTAGCATTTGGGCTAAAAGGATAATCTCTCTTACTAAATTATTATCAATGTACCTTTTCAAATAGAGCTATAGTTCTGAAACAACAGTCACAGATGTTCCAGGAACAATGAATCTGAACTGATTCTAGTTGTAATGATTTTCTCTTGCTGCCAGAGGGGAGAGGGGGCTGTGTCACGGATATTTAATTCAGCCACAGCTGATGGTCTGCAGGGAGGAAGGAGGGTGTTGGTGCTCCACTCTAGAGCTCCTGTAAGGGTCAGGGAGTGACACTTTCTGTGAGCACTGGTCAGCTTGGATCAGGTATGGACCATCCTCTCCAGCAGTGTGAATGCTGCCAGAGCACAGTGAGAGCCCTGTGTAAACTCCAGTTATCCCCTGGGGGGATCTTCATCTCTCCTGTGCTCTCCAGCTGCTGCCAGTTCCTCTGGCTTATACCCAGGGAAGCTCTGTGGTGTGGAGCCTCAATCCGTGCTGGACCAGGGAGTGGGATACAGGGATTGGAGAGCAGGACTCTGTTCTTATTGCAGCCACTGACTCACTGTGACTTCAGGCAAGTCACTTGGTAGATATTTGCCTGTTTCCTCCTATTTAATGATGTTGATGGCAATCAAAATACCACAAAATTTGTGGAGACAGTGATTTATAAATAATTTTCTATGCTTGTTGGAAAAGTTGTAATTTCAAATGTAGACTAATTGTACTTGTAAGGGGTTTTTTTAACCTTTTATACAGCAAATATCAATACCATAGAGTTATAAAGTTTCTGGTGTGTGTTGTATCCTTTGTTGTAATGATTGTACCAGCTAGTTACCAGAAAATCCCAGCTTCAGGTCTTCCTGATGATTAAAAAGTGAATACTCAAGTGGTTTTTGGCAGGACCTTTAAAATTTTATTAAAGCAACTTGTACCTATTTCAAAGGACATATCAGCCAGTGCACTATCACAGATATATTAATTTCTGTTGATAATCCTTTTCAAGCAGAAGTTGTGTTCTGTTTGTAAAAAGCTCAGCAGTGCTGAGTAGAATGTGTTTACTGAACAATCAATGGCAATTGATTAAGTTCTGAACTACCAGCTTTTACACAAAGTATATTCTCAACAGATACTTCAAATGCTGTATTAAAAAATCAATATTGCAGAAATTGGTAATTGAAACCTTGGAATTTATTTTTATGTGAACCAACTGAATTTCTTGGAAGAGAGCCTGGATTCTAAAAGCAATTTCGAGACATTTGATGTTACCTTAAAACCTGGTGATTATACAATGAATTCATGTTAAAACAAACATGGATGTTCTGGTTGAATACCCCATATTTTTTATTATAGCAGTAATTAATAAAACACATCTGGAGTCCTGCTGGGTTTTAGCTTTAATCTGTGTCCTGGTTTCAGCTAGGAGTGAACTTTCTTCCTAGTAGCTGGTACAGGGCTGTGTTTTGGACTCAGTGAGAGAATATGTTGGTGACAAACTGATGTTTTAGTTGTTGCTGAGTACTGCTGACTCTAAGTCAAGGATTTTCCAGTTTCCCAGGCTCTGCCAGTGGGCAGGTGTACAGGGAGCTGGGAGGGAGCAGGGCTGGGACAGCTGACCCAAACTGGCCAAAGGGATGTTCCATTCCAGAGGACACTGTGCCAAGCATAGACATGGGGAAGGTTGGCCAGGAGCCACTGATGGCTGCTTGGGGACATTCTGGGCATCAGTCAGGGTGGGATGAGCATCACTTGTCTCTGCTGGGTTTTATTTCTCACTTTTTGTTGTCTTGTTTTTCATTACGGTTGTAGTATTGTTATTTATTATATTTGATGTCAATTATTAAATTGTTACTTCAACCCATGGGTTTTGCCCTTTTTTTTCCCCATCCTCCTCCCCATCCCAGCAGGAAGTGGGGGTGGTGAATGAGCAGTTGCATGGTACCTAATTGCTGGGCAGAGTTAAACTGTGGCAGACCTTCTTGGTGCCCAATGTGGGGCACAAAGGGTGGAGATAACAACAGATCTGACCTGAGTGTGTAAAAAGGATTTGTTACAAGCATTCATTATATTAATTTAATAGTCACTGGTCACAGTGTTGTTTGTCCTCAGAGTTGTTGTGCTTGTTCTCAGGTTTGTATCATGTGATGACTTCCTTCGTGTCCAAGTTCCCTTTGTGCTGTTTATCACCTCTGGGGGCTGGGCTAAGGTTGATTCTGTTGTACTTTATTACACTGGCTTATGATATGATAGAATTGCTGGTTGTGAAACAAAGAAAAAACAATCACAAATGGGGGTTCTTCCAGGAAAATTGCTGCTCCACTCTCCAGTGGGCAGTTCACCACACAGACAAGAAGAGCTAATCTTATTCTTGATCCTATGGAAAAAAAAAATCAAATCCATTTTTACAAGAAGCAGTCCTAAGACGAGCACTAGAGGGGCCTTGCCTCCAGCCAGGTGGAGGAGAGGGACAGTCAGGTTTGTGGGATTGTATGGATCAGATCTGGCACAGCAGACCCACAGGAGTGTAAGGCTCTAGCAGATACTTGTGCACAGTGTATGCTAATGCCATCAAGCTCTAAAGGGGCAGATCCCACTTTCCTTTGTTCCCCATCCCACTGGATGTGAGCAGCTGTGTGGTACTTGGCTGCCAGCTGGGGTTAAACCACGACAGGCTGTTTTCCTTCAAACACTTCTGGTGCCACAGCAAAGCTCCAAAGAATGGCTGGTGGAAAAGGCTGCTGAGAGCTGCATCCCTCTTCGGCCTCTCTGGAAAGGAAGGTGACATCTTCTCCTGGGCTGTCCTGTTTGGCTCATCAGCCCATCAGTGTGGCTGGCACACACAGGAACACTCAGAGACCAATAATGGGGTGGGATCTGCCACCACAGGCCCCACGCCTGTTCAGAGTCTGGGGCTAAGCATCCCAGAAACATCAAATGCAGCTGCTGCTCTACAGAGTTGTAAAATGAGGTAAAATATGAGAATAAACCCATTTAAACCCAGCACTGTTACATACAGATGTGATTAATGCACGTTTTCCTTGAAGTCTGTCCCACTGTATTGATGCAGGCAGCCAGTCGTGTGTGGAGGCTGCAATCAGAACAGTATTACTGGCCAGGAGGTGTAGACATGAGCCTGAGAATCAGTTTGCTGTTACAACAAGAAGTAGAAAAGGCTCCATGTCTGTAACATGTGACAGGTAGCAAGAGCCATGTTAGTACCTTTGCTTTGTACAGCTGCAGTCTGCCTGCCTT
The DNA here is from genome assembly GCA_013396875.1 of Vireo altiloquus. Lineage (NCBI taxonomy): Eukaryota > Metazoa > Chordata > Aves > Passeriformes > Vireonidae > Vireo > Vireo altiloquus. The sequence continues at coordinate 226,637 of VZRF01005967.1, read as the reverse complement.
CAAGGCAAAAGGCTCTACCACCAATATAAGTAACTTAAATTACTGTTTTGTAGACTAATACCAAAATATGTGCTTTGAATTGGCTGATTTTTATTAAGTCAAACAATTACAGATGGCACATACAGAAAATCACTGGGATAGGGAAATAATCATGTCTCAGTCTTCCAGACTCTTGAAATCACCTGCAATTCTTCATAGTGAGAATGGAAAGCTGCTTACGGTTCAAAGGTGTAGGTTTTAATTGTGAAGCTGTGATGGCACTGTGTGGATTCCAGCTTGGGGAAGTTTGAAATAATTCTGGTTACAAACATCATATCTTATATCACGGAAGTTCTGAATTAAAAAATGTCCACATAAAAATCAACTAGCTATGTCAATTCTTATTGCCCTCCCATTTCTTAACTCGTATTTCTTAAAATGCCTTGATTTTAGTATATGTATCTCAGTACTTCTAATTAGTTAAAAAAAAATACAGAAGCCTAGCAGTCTGTTGCCTTTTAGGTATCCTGGAATAGTCTCACTTTATTCAGGCCTGCCAGAGTATGGTGGAGTAGATGAGAAATTTTCAGATTTTCTTAGGCTCTCTGACCTGACTTTGCTCCCTTTGTCACATAGAGCTGTCCTGCTCGCTCCCAGAGATACTGTCACATGGAAAACTGCTCCTAACAGTGCTTTGGACTGGGTGTAGTAAGTTGTTAAGCTCTTGTGTAATGCAGGAAGGATGAAAAACATAATAGAAGGTGAACACCCTTCCCTGCAACCTGTTAACCATCTTCTGATATTGGTGCTCTGTCACTGCAGGTTAAATTGCTCAGATACCTACAGGAGGACTCACACTGTCTACTTCCTCTGAGCTTCTTTCAGTGCAGAAAAAACCATTATCCCAGCTGTATCAGCTGAACAGCACATTGGGTCTGTACCTCTGGGTGCCTACAGAGTGGCATTAAATCTCCTGGTGCAGGACAGTTCATGGGACTTTGTTTCCTCTTTAACATGGGGTCAGTTTGCAAGCAAAGGGCCACAGCTGTAACTACCCTACAGCTGTTCCATCAGTATATGATGATTTGGTGGTTTCACTTTCTAGAGCACAAGTAGCTGACAGAAAGATGTGGAGGTCAGAAAGACATGTCCAGGCCAAGCTGCCCCAGGTTATTGTTATCCTTCATAAAGCTTTGGGCCTCTTCCTCAGAAAGTGCTCCAAGTGGAAGTTCTCAGCAAGGAGATTACACTAAATGGATTCTACTTTGACCGAACATGAGACTTATGTCTGCTAAAGAAGAGAGCTCAGGTCAGTGTAAACCAGCTCAGTGTTAGATTCAGTTACGCACTTGACACAGCTGGATTAAAAAAAAAAAAAAAAAAAAATCATTGCTTCTTTTTCCTGGGCTTCACAGGAGAAGATCAAACATGATTGGCTCGCACAACAAAACAAGGCAAGTGTCAGCCTTAAAATAAATTAAACAAGTCATCATGTTACCGTGGTCACAGTGATTATGCTGTGTGCACACTGCACCATGAAATTTCCTTCTCATCTGTATCGCTGAGTGCATGTGTCATTTCACAAGCAGCAGAGCTGGGCACCCCTGCTCTGATCTGGGGCTCCATCCTGCAGGGAGCTGTGCAAAAGGGAACATGTAACCAGCCCAATTCGGGTAACTTACCCTGAATCTGTACAAATACACTTTCTGGTGGCCTCATGCTGCCTCTTGCTTTATAAAGCATCTGGTTTTGCTCAGAAATGGCGAGGGTGAGATTCAGACAGCACACACACATCGTGCAAGTGCCCATCTCCATCTGCAGGCAGGTTCAGGCACATGGATATGGCTGCAATTGGAGCAATCTGGCTGTGTCCTGAGGTGTTGGCCTGCCTATTGCAGTGAGCCATGTTTGGAGAAGTAACTCAGTCCAGTCAGACCACGGTGGTCAAGAGCTCTGTGTAAGGTAACTTTAGATTCAGCAGTTCAGCCATAACCATGGAAGCACTCTAGAAAGAAATGTAGAAGACCACACTGCAGCTCCCACTAAAATCAGTAACTAGACTTACAACTTAAATGGCAGCAGGAAGCCACTCCTTTTCTCAGGTATAGTTTCACCTTAAGAGTAATCTTAAATAGGAAAAAAAAACCCACAAGAAGTAGCACGCATGCTGTGAATAACAGCAACATGCATTTCACATTTTTTAATATATTTCACTATCATATCACTGGATTATATTGTTATCTACCCTGCTCAGAAGCAGTTAAGTATGATTTTCCATACCTTATACAACAGGAATTAATAATGTAGAGCAATTTAGTAAGTTAGGGTGTCAAATCACAAGCCAGTCAAAAAACGAAACACAAATAGTGTGCCCCCATACACTAAAAAAACTCACTGAAAGACCCTGCATTACAGAAAACCTGCAGGTTTTGGGAAAAACAAGCCACTTAAAAAATCCTCTTTCCATCCTGAGGAGTGTCCAGCATGCACAGCTCATCTCTCAGATTATTGTTACATGTCGCAATAATTCTCCAGGTCTAAACTGTGTCTTCAGCTGGCAGGAGGGCTGTCACAGCACGTTACAGTGATGGCAATTAGCTAACTCAATCAAAGAGATTTCCAGGTTTGGCTTTGCCTCCCCTGCCGTGGTTACATGGACTGGGCTGGTATGCAGTGTTCATGGCTGTTCACTGGCCACTTTGCATCCATCCCCAGATTGAAAATTATGCTTTTTGGTAGGATTCAAGGTATCCAGGCAACTACTGTCTCCAAAGATAGCTGAATTCAGCTATATTCCCATTGATTGGGAACCTGATATCAAGTTCTTAATTTTACTGTTTTGTAACACCAGCAAAATTGGACGCTACACAGGACAGGCCTGATTTTCCTCACCAAATACAACTTAACTCCTCACACTTCCATCTAAGTTCTCCTCCGATTTTCAGCAAAGAAACGCTTTCAGACCCTTTTCTGTAAAAACACATACATAAACTGTGGACATCCATGATGAGGAATGGCTTTTTGAAGTCTTAATTTCTCTGTGGTGTGTGCAATCATACCAGTCATGTAATATAAATACAGAAGCTTACTTTAATAGCTCCGAGCTCAGCAAGAGATGAGAGACCAAGATCAGATCTCCAACCTTTGTCCTTCACAACAGCAGTTTGCCACCACTGTGAGTTTTATCATCAAATATTCTGCTTCCCCAAACTTCCTCAGCTGCCAAAAGCCTGCAGTAGGTAGAGTAAGCTTTCCTGGGAAAAAACAACTGTCTGGGATAGTGGCACAAACCGTGATTTAACCATTGCAGCCCCTTTTGCTAGTACAGCTATGCCACTGCAGGAAGAGCTACATCCATCCACAGCTCCCCAAGGGGGATCACAGCCTGGAGCAGGGAAATCAGGGAAATCTTACACGCGTGAAGGTGCTCCTGTACGAAGATGCCTGTAAGGCTGCTGCCCCGAGACTTCACCTTCCCCAGGTCTCCGTGGCTGCTTAGCAAACGATTTTGCCTCTTCTGCGAATCCATCCTGGAAAGCCCGGGGGATTTTCCCATCTCGCCCTTTCCATGTTCAGGGCCCCGGGAACGGCGGCCACACGACCCTGAGAGCCCGGCGGGCCCGGGCTGGCGCTCACACCGGGCGCTCGAAAAGTGTTTGACCTTTTGATATTGACGAAACAGGGCCACAACAGGGAGTTTTCCCGACAGAACAGCGGGTCCCGGGGTGAGGAGCCGCTGGGACCCCGCGCCCCCGCCGCATCAGCTCTGAGCCCCGAGCCCATCCCGTAACTTTCCCCTCCCTTCCCTTCTCTGCTTGGGCCGAGCCTCCACCACGGTGCTCGCCCCGGCCTCAGCGCCGAGCGAGGGCCGAGCGCCGTTCGCTGCCGCCGCTCCCCGGGAACGCGGGCCGGGGCCGCCCCCCGTGAGGGCTCCCGGCTCCCCGCACTGCGCATGAGCGGGGGAAGGCGGCGGAAGGGCCCGTGAGGAGCCGGNCGGGAGCCCCCGCCGCCGGAGGAGGCGCTGCCGCCGCCGCCGCCCTCAGTGTCCGCCCGAGCCGGGAGGGGAGAGGCCCGCACAGCCCCCACCATGGTGAGCGGCCGCCCGGGACCCCTCTGGGCCCGGCGCGGCGCCTCGGGGCCGGGCAGGGGCAGC
>VZRF01005967.1:137593-222441 GCA_013396875.1 Vireo altiloquus | reverse complement strand
GGGGGCGCCGGGATCCCGCCCAGGCCTCCGACCCGCGGGGCCCCGGCAGGGCCCGCACGGCGGGGAGGGGCTCGTGGCACCTGGTGTGAGGGTTCAGGCACCTCTGCGAGACAGCGGCGGTGTTGTGGGCAGCTCTGCGCGGTCTGTGCCCTGCGCCTGCCCTGTGCCTGCAGCAGCACTGAGAGAGAGGGCAGGGGGCTGCCAAGAACAGGGGCTACTCGGAGTTTTTCCGCAGGATTTCAGGCGTCTCAGGGCCCATTAAGTGCTGTCAGTTCACAGGGAAACTTGAGGGTGTTGATGCTCCTTGAGCTGGGATTATGTTGGAGACTTTCTGGATAATTGTTCTAGGGTTTTGGTTGGTTCTATTCATAGAAGTGTTCTAAAGGAGGGCCTTGCAAAGGTTCTCGTAGTAAAGGTCTTGTAAATCTTGTATTTTCTCTGTAATACTATTCTTAGAGATGAAGATTTGCTGTGGACTTCCCAGTCGACTTTCTTCTGTTCTTCTTGTAGGGGGAAACTGCAGTGTTTGGAAGAACATTTGCTGGTTTTGTTTGCCTAAACAAAAGAAAATTGTATTCCTTCTGTTTAATTAAGGGGGTCCTCATTGGTTCCTTGCACAGTGTCTTGTGCACCAGAGTGAACAGTTTATACTACTACATCCAGGCTTTCTCCGTATCCAAATGTTGTAACAGCTTTAGCTGCTACACCTGTACAGTTTAAAGCAGTACTTTTCTGTAGCAGTGGTATAGTCTTAGGAACGGTGTAGGAGGGAGTTTTAAGACCTACTGGTGTGTGCTTATTGGTATAAAGATATTTTATACCTTCTGTTAATATTATTCTGACAAGTAGTGTTAAAAACATATTAAAAAATTACAACGTCATCTTTAATTGATGGAGTTACGTTGGCATAAAAATTTGGTTAGCCAGTATTTAAATTAGTGGTATGCAGACCTCTAATAAACTTGTCACTATGTAACTAGTATAATTTTTAATTGAATAGTTTGAGGTAGATCTTCATTTATGTTTTTTATATGAGAGCTTAAGACTGAAGTCTGAGTGAAGTTCAGACTGTAAAGGTGTCTTGTTGTAATTCTGCAGATCTGGGATTGTCTCAAGTAGTGCTTACACAGTAATGTTACACAACTTTTTATGAAGACTTTTTTCCATAAAAAACACCTAGAGCTGTCTCACAATACATCCAGTGTATGCAGGCAAAATAAATGCATAGTTGATGAAATAGACAGTTGATGTCTTGCATGTACATATATTATTGTCTGACTATGAGATTAAAATTTAAATTGAACAATACTGTAGAAAGTGGCATTATAACAAATAGTGAGGCCCATTATTCTGAGAATAACTTGTTGTGAGAAACAGCAGAGTTCTGTCTGCTTGGTCTTCTTGGAAACACTTAACTGAAGAACCAGCAGACGTATTCTGTGTAGCATTTCAGTACTGATAGATTGGTGTTTATCAGATTGGAGGGGTATGTGAGCACTCCAGTCATGGCCCCGAGCAGAGCTGTTAGGCCCTGTGCAAACAGCTGTGTTCCAGGTTGTGCTTGTTGACTCCAGCACCCAGGTGAAAGGATGACATGGACACTGAAGTGGGACTAAATGACAGGCTGCAGCTTTTAGAGGTAGTAAATACAGGTATGGATGGCTTCCAGTGCCCAGGTGTAGGATTCTGTACCTGTACTTGCGGTATGTCAAAATCCTCTGTTTGGTTAGGGAAAAGGTAGGGAGACTTCACAGAGATCTGAGGATGCCCATCCAGAAACATGAGATTCAGTTTCCCATTTTTCTACCTGTGTACACAACTGCTCTGGTTCGTCCTTTCAGTGGCTGTGGCCAGGTAGCTGGTCCAGCACAGTAAATGCCATGGCACAGGCTCTCATAGCTGGGACCTGGCTCCTACCTGTCCATGCAGCACTGCCAGATAGAGCACTGCTCGCTCTGGCTTAGTGTCACCAGGGTCCATATGGCCAGAGCCATCAGGACAGAGGTTGTCTGTCTCTGTCCCATATCTGGAAGGGACACCACACAGCAGCCTGTTGGGCTCTGTCCTCCTAGGTAACTTGAGAAGTGTTTCTGTTCACACTCGGGGACACCACCCTGGCGGTATTCCTTGGATTGCTGAGACCAGTCAGCCTCTTACCCACTCTTCATCTGAACTGGCTGAGCAGCTCAGAAGTGGTGTCCTTCACCTTCCCTGTTAGTGTGTTATTGCTTCATCTCATCCTGAGGACGGTGGAGTGCCCATGAATCAAGGCAGAGCAGTAAGCTGGTCCATTTTACTGTGAGCCTTCTTCACCGAGAAGAGCTACTGCCTGTACAATTCTGAACGATTTAATGAATTTAGAACTGTGTGTGGTAATCGAGGCACGTGTGTGATTCTCTCTATTCAGAGCCTAGTGCTAACCTTATCTCTATTTACTTTATCTATTATATTGTCCAGTTAGTGTTCTCTGAAAAGTATTTCTGTGCTGATAAATACATAATTTCTTAATGCAAACCTCAGCTGACAGGAAGTTGTAAAATCTAATATTACAAGAATTTCATGTCTGACGCTGTCTCCTGTAATGTTAGTGTACTTCATGACATTGTTATGTAGTGTTTAACTCAACAAGCTATTTTGCAAGGCCAGCTATTTATACATATATTCTGTGGTGAATATGCGTGTCTGTAGCAGTTTGTTAATATTTAATATTTGATGTTTGGCTGTCCCGTAGTAAAACTTTAGATTCTTGGCATTACGCTAAGGATGGAGTCGTCAGAGTGCTAGACAAGATGGTGCATGATTTTGTTTCCTCTCCTAGCTTACCAGAGATCCCTTTGAACTAATGCTTTAAATCACTTTTAACTAGAGCCATGAAAAAAATATTCAAGAATATGAACTACTCTGAGAACAAGGTGTGAAATTTACAATATAGCTCTTGATATTTTACTCATGTTTTATGGTGCCAATGCAAATATACAGTATGAATAGAGCTTCTGCCCCAGACTAGAGTTAAGAATGCTAAACAACTGGCTGCTTTATGTTGTCCTTTTTTATTTGGAAAAGAGCTGATTTTTGGTGTTTCCTTCACCTCTCAGGTTAGCATGAATTACCATTATATCTACAGCAATCTTCTGGGTAGCTGTGTATTGACCTTTTGCCTGCATGCAAACACTGAAATTATTTTTTCCACTAAAAGAACGTTAAAGAGTGTGGAAAGCTACTGTAATTTTATGTTGCTTGGGATTTTTCCTTTGGATTTAATACCTCGACGGGACTTTGTGTTTTTGTTCTGTTCCACTGCAGCCAAGTGGATTTCACAGGAGTTTGAAACAGAAGCTTACAAGTGTCCTGACTTTCTTACTTTGTGTGCCCTGTCTTAGAGAAACTGCTCTGGAAAAGAAGATGTAGTTGAAGAACATGTTTGTTTACATTATGCAGAAACTGTGCCTATTTACTTGATTGTTTTTGTCTTGAATTTAGATTTTTTTTGTAGTATACCTTTGTGTCATTGCTGTTGGTGGGTTAAAATGCAGTTCTATGTATTTGTTGATTTTTGTTGTAATTAACTTTTGTTTTCTTACCAAACGAAGAGAAATACTCATGATTTTGCCTTTTAAGTTTTAGCCATGTATTTGTTGAATACAAGCAGTAAATCAGACATTCGTAGGTGTCTCGTGGTTCCTTTCATGGATACGGTCCAAGATGGGATGATTCAGGAATCACAACTCCCCTGGCCATTGGTGTCACATCAAGGCGTGACAGAAGCGGCAGTGGGGTGAGGGTGCTGCATCCCCCCCATACTGGGATTGCACTGACGTCAGCAGGGTCCTTGGGAAGTGCAGGGATGCTTCCTGCAGCCACAGCTCTTGCTGGAGTCAGTGTAAAGGCCTAGACTTTGTGGAGGTTGATACTATTTTAGAAAAGGCTTTTACCTGTCACATGCATGAGAACTTAACAGGCTTTTCTTTGAGTCCTGCCTGAAACAAAAGCACAGATGTCACATCGTTCAAATTCCTTTACTTAGCAGTGAAACCAGCAGGAATCGCAACACCTGTATCAGTGGCTGGGAAGGGAAAGGTGAAAAGCAGTTGCTCATTGAGGAGGGCCTGGGTGAGTGCCTTCCTTGGGGCCTACAAGGCATTTTGAGCAGCAAAACTCATCGTTCTCTGCTTGTCTTGCTGGTGGCCACATGTGAGCTTTGAGCCAAGTACAAGAACAGGGCTCTGGTAGGGATCCTCAGCTCCCCGGTCCAGGCAGTGTGGGACAAAGGTTGGTGCTGTTTCCCATGGACATTATCCAGGAGAGTGGAGCCCTCATTCGGCTATTAGGTGTCCACAAAATGTTGATGACCAGTGTGCAGTGCTTATCTTTGAATCTGGGGTGACTAAAAACAGAGTGCAGAAGATAAGGAAAAACAATGCTGTAATCAGAGTTGGTGGAGAAGTTCTAGCATTTCTTGTTCCGAGACTAGGAAAAAAAAATACTTGGGGAAATAAAAGTCCAAGGTTTTTTTAATTTTTTTTTTATTTGTAGTCTTTTGCTGAAGTAGCTGATCAAGGAAATGTTATTGAATTAGAATATTCACATTTGGTACTTCATGGTAAGAGGCAGATCTTAATTTTAAAATCAGTGTTATACAACCAGATGTTAATTAGAATGAGTGTAGTTTTATGAATCTGCACAATGTAGCTTTTCATTTGGAGAAGTTATTCTGTGTTTTAAAGGTAAGGTTATCTGTCTTGTGACATCCTTATTATGAAAGGTAGCTTGGATACCACACAAACTTCATCAAAGGCTCGCAGAACTGAATTTTTCCTTTTCCTCTTAACCCTGTTATAAGAAATAACAGTACAAATTTGTTTCATTTGCTTTCATAGGCAAGACACATATCTGTTAAATAAAATTCTGTCTTCCTTTTTAGCCTTTTTTTAGTGTTAAAGTTGAGATGTTTTAAGTGGATTGTGTTGCATGATAGTGAGCACAATTTCAGTGTCAGGTATTTGTAGGATGAAAGGTTATGTGCTGCTCTGTATTACACTTAAAACAATAATAGACTGTTACTGCTCAGTGTCTAGAAATAGCCCTTAAAAGTGCAGAAGGTTTGGAACCTGTTCCTGCTTGAAGTGGGGTTTTTAATGTGCTGAAAGAAGAGATATAACAGGATAATAAAAGCTCAGCAGTAATTCCATCTCTTGCTGTCCTGTAGTAGGCCTGCAAACAGTGTCCGGTCGCTTAGGATGTGGAGTGTCTTGTCCACATTGGCAAGGTTCTGCAGAAGCATTCATCAAATATAAAGAAAGGGCTTTGGCACTTCTTCACTAAAAACAGACTCATATTTGCCCAGGAAAAATATGATTATTCAAGAAAAAGATTATGGCTGAACAGTGTGATTTATTGCTTCTTATACCTTACTGAATGTCGTACTGATTAGTGCAATTAGCTGCTTGATTCTTTGCAATTTCGATCTTCTTTTAAAAAGGTTTTATGTTGTTACTATTGCTTAGGGAGCCCCAAGCATGGGAAAACCTCATGTACATATGTAGGATTTAAATTTTATCATAAAAGGCATTTAAGCTGCAAGTATTTGATCTAACAAATTGCATTCTTCTTTTACATGACAGGATGCAAAACACACCACCTTTTGTGGTCCTGGGCATTGATGGTAAAGCCTATTTAAACCTGTTCCTTCACTTTCTGTGGTATGTCACTGCATTTGGAGTTCACCCTTGCAGGAGCAGGGCAGAACAAAGGCTCATGGGGTTTTACAGAGTACTCACTATTAAATGGGCTATGCATTCTTATGTGTACATGTTTAAAAAAAATCAAAAAACTAAAGGCACCAGCTTTGCTTAGAAAAGAAAGAAGAAAAGAAAAGCTAAGGTAATTAAGTATGGCTGCCCTATAGTGAAGCTGAGTCTGTGGTGATGCAGCAGTCTGGCTGTGTGGAACTGATTAGAGGAAGCTGGTAATTGATAGAGAAAATTAAATTTGGGATTGTTTCATCTTCGTTTGGGATTTCATTCAACGGTTTGTTTTAATATATCTGAGTTTACAATACATTTTAAAAAGCTGCAACTAAAAATCCATTAGTCATTTTTGGAAGTCATTCCACATGGCATTGTCAGCATAAGTGATTTTTGTGGAAGTCTGAGCTCAGTAGTGCAAGGTGCTGAATGTCTGGTGTGGAGCCAAGCACAGACAAATGGGGCGCACAGGACCTGCTCCAGTGGCTTGGCCTTTACCTGGAACCACGACTGAAAATCTCAGTCTGAACTGAAAATCTCAGTTCAATTCTGAGCACAGTTCCAGAAATGTGTTTTATTTTTTTAATGGTGTAACTCTGAAGCTGTTAACTATTCATACAAATAATAGTGTTCACACTCATTGTCATCAAGCCACAGAAAACTGATCCTGACTTTTAGGACAGATGAATTTGTGTTCTGAAGCATTAGTTCTTTTTTCTAATGATAATGTGATTGGACACTAATTATCCTTTGGGATTAAGAGCGTGAGCACATACTGCTCTTAAATCATTCATTCTTTGGCTGAATTTTATCATGTCTTGGGATTCTTTTGCCCTTTTTCTCCATATTCCATGAGAAGAAGGTGTTGAGAAGGAGCTGTTGAAATTACAATTACAATAATGAACAGAATATACAAGTTTTGGTTAGAATGCAAGGTAAACCAAAAACGAAATACTTGTGCCATGTAAAAAATCCAATGCTGACTTAAAATTTTGTCAGAACTTTAATTTACCAAGTTGTAACATTGGGAGTCTTTGCTTTGACTGTATTGTGACTGCAGAACTCAATTTGGGTGTAGTGCAGTTGCATTGCTGCTTTCTCCTGATCAGCAGTTAGTTTTGTGTAACTCATACCCGTGCTTCTCCTAATCAGGAATATCCTTGGGAATCCCTCTCTGCTGATAAGCTACTAGCAGCAAGTTTGCATTCAGTTCTGGGCCAGACCTGGGCGGGATGTCTCTGGGTCTGGGCAGGAGGCCTGGAATTCCAGAGCTCTCACCTTGGCTACTCACTCCCCCGCCTGCCTCAGGCACAAATGCCTTTTTTTTTCTTTGCTTCAGTTGCTGCACCTGTGAAATGGAGACAATGCCTCCTGGAAGGAATGTTTTGCAAATTATGTAGGTGGAGTTAAGGACCTTCAAAGTGAATAACTCTCTTAAAAAAAAAAAAAATCGGTCTTTAAGGTATTTCATTGTGTAGCTCCTTGAAATGGATGACCCAGCCTAGTCCCTTGCTGCCATCAAGAGGCACCTCAGGAGATCCCATTCCAGGTGTGGCCCTGCTCCTGCAGGAGCTGGGACCAAAGGAACACCAACCTGCTGCTCAGTGGTGCTGAGCTGTTCCTGCCTCTGGAAGCACTTATCAAATACGTTGTTATCCTCACTGCTCGGGAAAATGCTAAAGATACTGGTTTAAAAAACATGAAGAGACTGGTTTTTATTTACTTGTGGGTTTCTTGTCCAGTAGACATTTCTAGTTACAGTATTGTCTGTTTTCACTAGAACAAGTTGAAATCATCACAGAAGGATAAAGTGCGTCAGTTTATGGTCTTCACACAATCTAGTGAAAAGACAGCAGTGAGTTGTCTGTCTCAAAATGACTGGAAGTTAGATGTTGCAACAGACAACTTTTTCCAAAATCCTGAACTTTATATACGAGAGAATGTTAAAGGATCATTGGACAGAAAGAAGTTAGAACAACTATATAACAGATACAAAGGTGAGTACCCTGAATTTTAAAGCTTATTTCCTAGCTGTATATATAATTCTTATTTACAATGTATTGGTGCTGCTGTGCTCTTGTGTGGGGAAATCTTAAGTGACTCTTTCAGCTTTGTTTTTCTATACTAATACTATAAATTAGAAGAGAAATATAGGTAGGTTTCTGCTTCACAAGGATTACATGCAGTCGCTTTATGTGCTCTGAGTGTATCTACATTTATAGGACATTAGGGTCTGAGCTAGAATTGTGTGTACAGTGAGTAATTGTAATGATCAGTGAGGATTTTAGGTGATTCTCCTGGGGAAAGTACGTCACACAAGACTTGATCTGACAAAGTGAAAGGTTGCATACCAGGGATGGGTTCCACCTTAATTTTTATTCAGCTTATTCTTATCGTCAGATAGTTACGAACAGAGTGTACAAGAAAACAAAGTCTCTTTATCTGTTATATAGCCAGAGTTCAACTGATATCCTACCACGTAAAGTGGATTCAGTACAGCGGAACTGAATCCTGTGTTTTAGCACTTAAAAAAATCTAAAAGTAGTGCTGTATTTTTGGACAGTTTTCCTATGTTTTATATGTATAATCCAAATACCATTTTTCTGAAGTCTGTGTAGGCTTGCATTAGTAGATCTTTGTTAATGCAGTTGAAATGTGAGCATCTCACTTCCAGACCAGATGTTGATTCCTTCATGGAAAGAGGAGTGGGCCTGGCTGACTTGGAATTACAGGGCAGCCTAACCTCCCCCTGGAGGTTACCATGTCCAACCTCATGCATTCTGGTGGTGCCAGGAAATGCCTAAATCTGCTGTTGGGGTAGCAGTGCATGGTCAGATTTGGGTGTCGGTACAGCTTGGAAATGAACACTGCAAAATGGCTTACAATGGAACTCAGATCATCAGTCTTACCGGAGAGGCCAATAATGGAGTGTGCTGGGGGGAGACAACCACTGTGCTCTGGAGGCAATGAGTCAGAAGATCCTGCATATTATTAGGCAGAAAACAAATGTTTGTGGTGCTTTTGTCTCTCAATGAAAATAACATGAGCTTCATTGTATGGGAGGCTTTATTGCAGTAACTGCCTCAATTGTTAAAGCTTAACCACTGGGAATACTCATTTAATTTTGTTTTTAAAATACTGTCTTATAAGGGCTGATCCCAAAAATAGCTTCTTGAAAATATTTCCTTAAGTATACTTGTTGAACAAATCAGCTTTTTCAAATATGTTTTTCTTGATACTTACTTTTATGTCCCAAAGATCCTCAAGATGAAAATAAGATTGGTATAGATGGTATACAGCAGTTCTGTGATGACCTAGCTCTTGACCCAGCCAGCATTACTGTACTCATCATTGCATGGAAATTCCGAGCTGCAACACAGTGTGAATTCTCAAAGCTGGAATTCATGGACGGAATGACCGAGCTGGGGTAAGTGTTCACTGGGTGTTGGGTGGTGACAGTGTGGTCCAGTGTCCTGTTTTGGGGAATTCTCAGTCATGGTGTCCTTTCAGAGATGTTCCAGCATCACTTGGCTGCCTCTGGAAAAATGCAGCCCTGCCTTGGTTGTGTGAGCATTGCTGGGACGGAGCTGCTCTGGCAGGTAGAGCAGGGATGTTGGGCTGCACTCAGGCAGACCTGGGGTTTCTCTGCCTTGTGAGAGTGCAGAAGTCTTTATCACATTTTCCTAAAAATCTTGGGGATGGTAGAACCTGATATATCAGATATATGTGCAAATGCACTGTGAAGAAATAACAAAAAAAAAATTAAATTCTTGTAGAGGTGCAGACTCATTAAAGGCTTCCTGAATTCTGTTCTGATAATCGTATTGTATTCCACAAACAGTTTATAGATTTTTGTTTAACTCATGTTTTTATGGCAAAATGAATAATAAATAAATAAACGTGCTTTATAAAATGCAGATGTGACAGCATAGAAAAACTGAAGGCCCAGATTCCTAAAATGGAACAAGAATTAAAAGAGCCAGGAAGATTTAAGGATTTTTATCAATTTACTTTCAACTTTGCAAAGAACCCAGGACAGAAAGGCTTAGGTATGTATTCTTATTCATAAGCATTTGTTCATAAATATTGGAAATGACTAATTAAAGCAGTAAATTAATGTATTATTGTGATCTAACGAATACAAAAGGTAAATCACCCTTGGGATAAAATACATCTCTGTTTTGAAAGATAGATGTCAATTTAAGGTGTTCAAATTGATTATTAATAAAGGCTACAGAATTTTATGAGAGGGTTTATTCTTTCATTCAGAGTGCAGTTTTCACTAAGCACAATGGATTATGGTCTTACATTAAAGGCATAATTACACCACTTAGAATTTGCAGCACTGAACAGATTAATTGAATTTTTACTTTTAGGATAAATTGAAGCTCTAAAACCATTTTCTGTGTAAGCACATTTGTACAGTCCCTTGTAACTCCCAAAATGCTTGCAAATGTCTTAGGAGAATAGAATTGGAATGGTACAGATGGATTCCTGTGTTCTGGGCCTGATGCCTGGTGGTGTCTGCTTACAGAGTTTTTTTCCCCTTACTTCACTGAAGGCTTTCTTGTCATTATTTCAGAGTTCACATGCTGAGTGTGGCTTTGGTTGGTGTAACAGGTGGAGTGGAAGAATAACTTAATAAAATTAATTTCAGAACACCACAGTTTGGATGGAATTAAAGGAACAAACTCTAGCTCTGTCCATTCAAAACAAAAATGAGGGAATAAAAATTTCTTTTGAGCAGTGATGTTAAACAGCCAGAATGCACATTCATTTCTCTTCAGTGTGATTTGGATATTAGCCATTACTAGCATTTCATGATGCTGTAACTTCTTAAGTTAATTGTTCTGCTTTTGAGAAGTGATAAACTACTGAAAGGCTGTAGGTCTTCCTTGGCAGCTTGTGAACTTGTCTTAGTAGTGAAAATGCCCTACAGTGGCTGCACTGGACAGCTTTGCATTCCCAGGCTGTGTGAAGATGANAGGTCTTCCTTGGCAGCTTGTGAATTTGTCTTAGTAATGAAAATGACCTTTCTCCTTTAGTTCTATTGACTTTTGTGTATAGACCAACTTTTGGCTTAAAATGAGTATTTAATAATAAGTAAAGAAGCAAAAGCTCTGTGTCTTCTTTGACATCTTGCTGTATTTTGTTTGTTTTCAGTGGATTGAGAATTTCATTGTATCCAAAGAAGCTCAAAGTGCTGCTAAACCATTTGAAAACACTTTTGTGTGCTTGTAGTCATTTCTGAATCATGCAAATCAATGAATTGACTGATTCGTGTTTCTTGTAGAAAATCAAAATAATTTTTTTAGGCTGCTACAACAAGGAAAATGTGGACAGCAACTGAATTGTGGGATTTATTTACCAGGAAAACTGATTCACTTGCATTATTTCTCATTCATCATAAAGCTTCTTTGTGCAGGTTAAGCTCTAGCACTGGCAGATAGGTAGAGTTTTCTGAGATCCACATAACATATACATAGTGTAAGGTAGGTTTTTAAATTGTTTTTACATCTTGAAGTAATGTATAAGTGATGTAGAACTGAGCCTAAAGTCTGGATGCTTATCAGCCCTTTTGGTGCTCATGAATACAAAGTTCTAGGCATGAATTTACAACAGGGCAGAGTAATTCTGGAAACCCTGGAGCAAAAGAATACTAGGAGAAGTACAGAGCTGCAAAGTAGGTGCTCCTAGTTAGGCAATTAATTTTGGTGTGTCTAAATAACTGCTTGTAGGAACTTGCAAATTGATTTTAATGTATATTGGCCTCTAATCTTGCAAACATTGTGCAGTAGTTCAGGCTCAGTTCTGGAAATATATTTCCTCTGCATAATTCCTTACTACTGTGTAAGTACTGTGGGTGTCTGAAAAGTTCTTGTGATATTTGCATCTCTGGAGAAAACCCCGTGGCTGGTGTTCATCTCAAACATTGTTTGCTTCTCTTGCATCTCTCTGGATAAAACTCAAACTCAAAATGGAGGATGTATTTTGAGACTCTTATATTTGATCCAGGAGGATTTCCATGAGCATTCTCACACTGACAGAAACCTAAAAATATATCTTCACCTTCCAATTTTGTTATTTCATATTATTTCTTTTTAAAGATGTAGTTTGTCCCAAGGCATTATGTCATCATGCTTTACATGTTTGGACTCATACAGTGAGTTTGAGGTTGCAGCATTCTGAGATTTGGCTTTTAACAGCCTTTGCTTACCCACAAGGAGTACCTCCAAATTGTATAAATATGTCAGAATGCACAGCTCATTTATCATCATTGTTTACAAACCACTGTACATGCAGTGATTTGATCACCTTGCATTTTTGTATGCACCCCATTAATGCAGCACAAGTAAATAAAACTTAGTTTTTTAGTTTCCTTGAAGAACTAATCAGCTTCTTCTGAAGTTTGTACCTAGTAATTTTCAGAAAGGCAGTGGTTTTACTTGAAAGCTAAAATGCATGTTTTTATACCTGAATCTCTTGCTAAAGAGAGATGTTGAGCTTTTACAGTCTTTAATGAGTTGCCATTTTCAGATACAGTTTATTTACTGAGTAGTGATGTCTGTCTAATTTGTCTCTTCTTCTCAAGATTCAAACTTATACTTTTGTCTGAAATCAACCCCCTTTGCAACTGCTGGAAAACCCTTCACAAATTTTATTCTGTACTTTGGTCAGGAATTATTATAATGTGATCTGCTGTTTAAAAACTCTTAATATCAGATATGAAACAATTCAGAAACTCCCCATCAGCATCTATTTTCCCTCCAGCAAGGCAGTTTTCATACTTTGTTTTGTTTGGTTTTGATTTCACCTCCAAGATCTGCCTCCTGGGTTCTTTTAAATATTAGGGCATCCTGGGGGAAGGAAGGGAGTGGTGTTCTTGGGTTATTGGTGTGGGTTTTTTTCTTTTTTTCCTGAGGTGTGCAGTTGATCTGTGCCTTCTCCCCCTGCTTCCACAAGGGGATTGTTTATGGAAGAAATTTGCTAGACTGCCCCATCCGTAAGAGCTTTTGTTAGAAAAGAGGCCACTTACCTCGGCAGCCTTTTGGGGTCACTGTGTGTGCTTGGCTGAGAATCCTGAATTTGATCATTCACAGTGGGTGGTGTTTGTCCTGCAGCACAGAGCAATTCCCTGGTAATTCCTGGTAGTGCAGGTGACCCTGGGTTGTGTGCCTGGGTTTGAGATGTCTTTTCTGTGCTCACAAGCTCCTGTGTGCCCCTCCTGGCAGTTCAGCCTTTGGCACACCCCAGGGAGGGGAGCAGGCTCTGTCCTTCCCCTAACCAGGCTCTGTTGGGAGCTGCTGCACTCCAGCAGCTCTGACAGGCACAGGGGCTGCTCTCAAATGTGTCAGGTCAGGTTTCACTCATTCCAAACAGGCAGGAATTTTTACAGGAGGCTTTGAAGAAAAAAAAAAACCAACCCACCACAAAAAACAGCCAACAAACAAAAAAAGTCCCAAACCAAAATAACCCAAATCTACCCCAAACCAACAACAAAAAACCTCAGACAAAAGCAAAAACTCAGCACAAGCAAAACACCACCAACAAATAAACCAACTATTGCTGTCTGCTTGAGGACACTAGTGTGTCTTAAAGATTCTTTTTCAAAAGGAAATCCTGACTGCAGAAATGAGCAACTTGACAAAAGCCTCATTACAAAGGCAGCACCTGTAATAAGGTTGCTCCAAAAATGAAATCATTAAAAGATGGTTTTATCTAAATTGTGTTTTATGTATTAAAAAAAATGAAAGTGTCAGTACAAAATACTACAGATTTTCACCCCAAGCCAGTAGCATCTTTAACCGAAAATATTTTGCTGACTTTTAACTGAAGTATTTTTCGATAGCAAAAGGCATATGAAATGTCCTGGGGGGTTTAGGATATGTTAGATATTAATATGGGCAATTTTCAGTTCTGTATTCAAATAATCGTATCAAAATATAAAATATGTGTGTAACACTTTATGGTTGCCTTTTTGTAAAGGATGCATGAGTATATAAAAGTTTAATCTTTTCACATTTATGGATACATAGTTCATCCTGGTGTTAGATACTTGTGGATATTATATATTTGATATGTATATCTCTAAAAGTAATATATTTTAATATTACAGATTTAGAAATGGCCATTGCCTACTGGAATTTAGTACTTAATGGAAGATTTAAATTTCTAGACTTGTGGAACAAATTTTTGTTGGTAAGTTTAAACCTTTACATAATCTGGACTGCAGTATTTTCAGAACTTGGAAGATAAACATGTTTAAATTTTTGAGTAGATGAAACAGACTGTCTTGACCTAAATCCCAGATATTCATGGTGTGTACAAGAGAAATATGTTTGGGGGAGACGGTAAAAATGAACATGTAATAGGGTTTTAATTTTTTCTTTTTTAAATATAAATTTTCCACCTCTCCAAACAGGAACATCATAAAAGATCAATTCCTAAGGATACCTGGAACCTTCTTCTAGACTTTAGTACAATGATAGCAGATGATATGTCTAACTATGATGAGGAAGGTAAGCATTTCTGTTTTCTCTTACTAACTTCTGTGTTTTATGCTACATTTATTAGTGTGTATCTGCTTTGGTACAATCTCAGAAAACAGCTCAGAGTATCACTGCTGATCTGAAGCCCAGTTAGAGCTGCTTTAATGCATTTTGTAATCATCTCTCTGTTACTGCTGTTTTAAAAAAGAAATGCTGAAACTTTAATGGAATCCATTTTCTTTTTTTGTTCTGTCTAAGCTCAGACACAAATTCTTTCTTATTGAGACAAACCCAAATTCTTTCTTACTGAGACAAACCCTGATATTTGTCCATTTAAAACCCACAGATTCTCTGTTGGTGCAGTTCTTGGCATCTTCATCCCAGTAACTGATCCACGGTGTGTCCATCTCCCTGTAGGGTCCTCTGGTTATTGCATTTCAGAGCCCAGAATGTTTTTAAGTCTGGTTGCTTCAGTTTATGTGAGGCTTGGACATGTTTTGACACAGAAGTGAAGCTGGCAGCACACAGGGGTTGCTGAACAGAACTCACTTCCACCAAATGTGTTTCTTGTAAACTTTTGTATCGATCTTTCCTCTTCCAGTCCATCCTTAGCCAAGAACAGCTGATTACCCTCAACCCCTGGCAGCACATCAGTGAGGGGGGGAAAACTAAACTTGTGATACTTCCAGAGCAGAGGGCAGCAAACTTCTACAACTTTATTTAGTAATATGTATTAGTAATGACTAATTTATTAGTATAATATGTATTAGTAATGGCTAATAATAACTTTATTTAGTAATGACTGTCCTCATTCCCATGTCAGCTTAGGGTTAGGATTTGGTCAGGTTTTTGTTTTGGTCTGGAAGATGACCCTTGAAAGAGATGTGTATTAACTGGCTTTAAAGGAAGCAGAAATCTTTATTCGGCTCTTAAATTTCACGGATTAAAATAGAATTGTATTTTTTTTGCTTCAAACTCTGCCTAGTTTAATACTGGAAAGTAAATAGCTTGTCTGGATCTGAAGCTTGTGAAAGAATACCTTGTTGAACTAAGTTCTTACATTCTGGTGTTTCTCTTTTAGGGGCATGGCCAGTTCTTATTGATGACTTTGTGGAATTTGCACGCCCTCAAATTGCTGGGACAAAAAGTACGACAGTGTAGCACTAAAGGACCCTTCTAGAGTGTACATAGTCTGTACAAATACCTGAAATGGAAAATTGCACAGTCAATTTCTGCTGGCTGGACTGAACTGAAGATCAATCCTCACAATATGGCTGAGGGTTGAGACAAACCTTTAAGGATACATTTTGGACCATATCATATTTCATTCTTCTACTGGTGGTTTGGGCTTTTCTTCTAGTCTGGACCACTCTTGCCCGTTAAAATTCCAACATTGTGGATTTCATCATGGATTTATTTTTTGTTGGTGGATCACCCTAGTTTCATCTCCCATAAGTCCTAGAAGCTTTATAATTATTTTGAGGTTTCTGATTTCACATAAAGCACAATGCTGGTCATCATCAGACAACTGTTGTATGGCATCTGAATTACACAGATCAACATCAAAACAATTTTTAAAAGAATCCTTAAATATACACTTGGGGCTAGTTGCAAAGACTGTACTGATAGCACTTCCTGCAAGAGTGATATATTTAAGTGAACTGGGTCCGAGTTTTTCTTTCCTGGAAAAGTGCAGGTGTCGTCCGAGTTTGAGTCTCTGGTCACAGGAATGACCAGGGAGCCCCAGGGCTGTTGGTTGGGGGTCTCTGGTGCCAGGCTGAGCTCTGCTCGTGGCTCAGCTGCTCTGGGGACAGCTGGGGGACGACACAAGTTGTGCACTTCCACCCCGTGGGCATGGCAGAGCCCTCAGAGGGACGAGCTGAGTGTCCTCACAGCACCCAGCGTTCTGTAGGTTACGCTCTAAGAAATCAGAGTTCATTACAGTTTTGAAATGCTTATCTGTCTGTCAAAGAAAGGTTTTTCATTTCTGTGGAAATCAAACACTTGAATATACTGAATTTGTGTCTTAACTGTTTGCTACACAATACAGTATTTTAAATTGAGATGTGACTTTTATGGCTGAGGTGTGACGAATGGCCCTGTTGTACAAGAAGCTGGTGAGGTTGATGTGAATCTGGGTTTTGAAACCATTATCCTGGTAAGTTAAATCTTTATAACATAGAGGTACTGCCATTATGGATGACACCCTTTTTTAAATTATTTTTTTGAGTTTTCCTTAAATTGACATATCACTGTGGTTGCCAAATACAGAAATTTAGAGAAAAGCTTTCCCAAACAAGCACAGATGAGATACAAACTACGACACTGGCTTTGTTTGTTTAAATTATTTTGTGGATCATCACTACTTCTGTGTTGCTGCGTTTGACTAAATCACATCATTTGGATCAAAGCAGGTTTTATCAGATGCAGTTCTTTAATAATACAAGAGCTCTTTAGCTGCTTTTATGGTCTTTTACTCCTCGCTGAGTTACTTGTGAAGAGATTTGATAAATCCTACTCTGGAAAACAACCTGGAAAGAACGAGCTCCAGGAGAGGAGCCAGACCATAGTTACAAGTGAGGAGAGGGGGTTTAGGTCCAGGCTCTAAATAGTACCCTGATAAGACCAGAATTATTTTTGAGATGAGTCACTGGTACTTGCACTAAACTGCAGCACGATTTTATGCAAATGCTCAAGTACTTTGAGGAAAAATTGACTATTAAACAGCCAAAATTTTTATTTGCATTTTGTGCAGTTGATCTTAAGGCTGGCTCCCCTTACAGCAGTGCCCTTTTGGTAAATCCAGTTGTGCATTTATTCCAAAAATACAGTTCCTCAAGAACATTGCAGACTTTCTCCAGCTACTGGAATTGGCTATGCCAAAAACTGTGTGTTTTGCTGCTTTCAGTATTTCCTTTCTCAATTTTGTGTAAATAAAAATGGGGACTTGAAATTACGGGGGTGGGTGGGGTGGAAAAAAAAAGCTCAGCAAGGTTATCTCTGCGTGCTGTTTTCTGTCTTGAGGGTTTTGGTACTGTTTCAGATTGATTAGTTCAAGTATGCTGTGTTTGGAGAGGAGAACTGACTGGCTTTTCATCCCAACGCAGACTTGGCCCTCAAAGAAGTCTGGGATTGGGCAGTGGTGAAAGGCCATGGTGATTTAGAGACTCTTCCTTTTGAATGCAAGATCTTTCCAACAAAATAGTGTTGTCATCAGTTTGGTACTACATGCTTATAATTACTGTGTAATTATAAAGAAATACATAAAACTTTGACTAATTATGTTGCAGAAAAGGGTTATTTGTGCTATCATGGCATCTTAAAAGTTTTTCAAAATGACTGAAGTTGAAAGAACATTGATTTAACAGGGTGTTGTTCTAAGGACAAAATGCCTGGTTACAGGGAATATTTTGTACTGAAACGTGCTTGGATGTGGCCATGTGGTTTTTTCCTTTATGTATGTGTGGGGATTTTTGTTTTTTTGGTTTTTTTTTAAGAATGCAGCCAGTTGCTTACTTGGATTGCTTTAATTCATAAGTGCTTATGTCTTCAATTCGATGGTCTCCCTGCAAATGGATCGATTTAATTTTGCCAAATGTCAAGAAAAAAAAAAAATGAAGGCAAACATCAAGTTTGTAAGCTGTTTTTATACATTAAAATATGTACAAAATTAGAAGTGCCCTGATATAAAACACTTAATCGTGAGATTATATTTAGTAAAAACCCATCATTTACATATCTCTGTAAGTTCAAAATGTAACTTCTTACAATCCCTCTCATTACCAACAGAGGCAATAAAGCTCCAGTGAAATTGCCATGACTGAGGTTTGTACTGCATTGTTTCAGTGTATTATTTGTAAAACTTGGTTCTAGAATGTGCTCTTAGGGAGTGGGGGGAATAAAGGCATGGACTACGTGTGTTCTGCATAAAATACAGTTTAGGGTAGGTCTTTCATTTGGGGAAAAAAATCTAAAAGCTGCTCCCCAGCCTTGCCTATTGCTTGTTCCCAGCCCTTGGCACAGCATTCCCCAGCATGGGAAGGGAGACTCCCCAACTGCAGTGGTTCAAATATGCCTCAAGTACAGTAGTAAAGTGACTTTTTTACTGATCAGCCTGTTAATGAGTAACTTATGACTTGCTTCAGAACTGTTTTACAATGAAATCCATACTGAGACATCCTTATTTAAGAAAGATATAATTTTTTAAAGAATGCATTTAATAAACTTTTGTCATTCACACTTTTCTTTAAATACTGTTGCCAGAAGTCTCTGTAGATTTTATTTGAGGATGGTAAATTGACTGGGTTTGGCTTTTAAACAAAAACCAGTGCTGCCCTTCAGGCCTCTCAGCTCTCCAGGTGTTGACCACACCATTTAATACTTGATGTAATTTTAATATAATCTATCAAAACCAGGCTTTAGCTTTGTAGATATGGAGCTGGTTTAGTACCTAGATGTAGAAGTATCTGCAGAAATAAACACCAAGGGTTTTGCTCCTATATAGGCACCTGTAAGTCAGGCCCAATCTGGCCATTGAAACTGGTACAAAGCTCAACACCCAGCTGCTGGAAGTTCTCAGTCAGTGAAAGCTGCCTAAATGCAATTTGAATGTTTTGCATGAAACTACAACTGTTTCTTTTCTAAACTCTGTGTTTTCAGAATATAACATTCCAAGCCTTTCTCAGTGTTCAAAGGACACCTGGCAGGCGTCAGAGGGATAAATCAAATTAGGGCAAGGAACCTGTGAGGGTGAGAGGGGAGGGGGCTGTAAAACTTGTGTGGTTTTACAGCCAGGTTTGTTTTCTCTGGCTGGTGACTTCTCTCCAGCCCTGCTCCTTCCTGACTGATCCTGGGTCTGGGGTGCACCAAGCCTGGCTTTGCTCTGCCATTTTTGGATCTACCACTTACATAATTAAAACAATGACTCAGCTAGAAGTAAAAGTTTTATTTTAATAAATATAATTTTCATAAACCATTTTCAAAACAACTACTGACCAAGCTGTACAAGGAGCAAGCAAACGGCCTCGCTGTCAGAGGAGCAAAAATAACATGAGGCAGCCACAGTGTCAGAGGTCCAAAATTCTTTGTATTACTTATTGCTCGTTTCCCATGGGCAATGCCCCTAGTCTGCCTAAAATCAGGGTCAACATCTTTTAAAAGGTACTTCTTGCAGAGATTAGACCATTCCAGTTTTTCTCTTCAAGAGGCAAACTCAATCACACTTCAGTGAAAAACAGGAGTCTAGATGATGATTTTTTATTTTTGTATGCATAAAATCTGAAATCTGTCATGGGACTGCAACTAGGAATTGTAAAAATATATTCTTTGAGATACAAATAAGATCCTCCTGCAGCAAGTTGCACCTCATTTTGAACCATTCGCAACTGCATGCTCCACAGATCATCTTTTATCCTGTTGTCAAAATGTAAAAAGGGTGAGAACCTGCCGCTGGTTGAAGTAATCTTGAGAACTGCTGAGGGGAGATGAATACACCCGCAGGGCATAGAGGTGCCTGCCAGGGTCTCTTTCAGCCAAGCCTCGCTCTGTGCCTCCAAGAGCAGCGCAATCCTCTCCCCGCGTGTCCCGCGGAGCTCTTCGCCCCTCGGCCCTCCCTGCCCTGAGCGGTGACACAGACGGCAGCGGCGGCAGGGTGAGCGGCAGCAGCGACAGCGGCAGCAGCAGCAGCAGCAGCAGCAGCAGCAGCAGCAGCAGCAGTGCCTCTCGCGGGTGGGACAGGCTGAGGGGACACCGGAGCGGACACAACAACATCCCCTAAGGAGCACCAGGCGGCCGGGGTAGCACACACGGCTCCGAGCGAGTCCTGACGCCTTTGGAGCAGCACTGAGCTGAAGGGAGAAAGAAATCTATAGAAAGACATCTACGGAAAGCAGAAGCCTGGCAAATCCCGCTGCAAAAGTGCTGCTAAGGAGCGACAAGAGCTGGCAGAGGCACAAGCATCCCCAGTGTCCCAGCCCTCCTCCGCTTACAAGACCGAGTGATTCCCAGAGCAGAAGCCAAACTGTGCCACTGGGAACAAACAGAAGCAAGGAACGTGCAAAACAACCAACAATAAAAACATTTGTAGGAAAAAAATCCCACCCCAGAGCTGCAAAGGAGAAAGTCTGGCTGGGAAATAATTTAGGAACAGGATAAAGGCTAAAATGAGTCCCTGGTGAAAGGTTTGCCCAGCTCTAGGAATAGCTCCTTTCAGCAGTGACATCTGTGTAACAAAGCAGTGCGAGGGCAGTGACAGTGGTGAGTTATTAGGGATTCTACACAAAAAATTAAAATCTCTAAATAAATGGTGCAAGAGCACATTTTTCTGGAGCACTTTTGAACACTGAATTTCACCAAAATCACAAATATTTAGAAGTACAGAAGTAGCAGATAAAACTATGAAAAATAATTTAGGTTGCAGCTTTAAGACACTCCTAGTACTAGAAAATGGTATTTTATTCCAATATAGGAGTTACACTATCATAAAAAAATGTTTGAAAGTATTATCAAAGATTTTCAATAAGAAATTATAGGTGCTTAATACGCATTCTAAGTTGCACAAACTTTCCTCAATTTATCCTGAAAATGAAAAGCTGAAGTTTTCGGCATTCCTTTCTTTGAAGTTTTTGTTCCCCCTCCCCTGCTGTAATCTTAAAAAATACACAGAATATTTTTTAAGCGGAATATTTACAATTTAGTTTTTGAAACAATTCAGAACATCTTCTCACTTAATTTTTTCCTCTTTGCATCCTCTTAAAAGCATGAGTTTGGCAACTAAAATTGTTTTCCTAAGTAACAAAACCAAACCCTGTTTTTCCCAGAGGCAGAACTGACCTGCAGAGAACAGGATCTCATTTGGGAGTGGCTGTGGAGAAGGTGCTTCCTCAGGGACACTGCATAGTAAAGTGAGTGTACACCACTCTTGCTTTGAACTACAAACATCTACTACAGGCTTTTATGGATTTCAAGGCTAAAAGGTAAATAATAAACATTTCCTCCCCAAGCCTCTCTCACCCCTTCACACTCTCACTGGGAGGTGAATGCCAGCATTACACTGAATTAGTTGGATTTTTCACCTTTCCTCACGAAGGACTCTGCACCGAGGCCAGGGCACAGCAAAGTGGTTCCTGTTCAGCTACCAGAGAAGTACACAAAGTCCTTCCTCGAACAGGAGCATTTTTAGAAGATCTGTGACATCGACACAAAACCCCAGTGACTTCCACACAAAGTACTTTTCACACCAGAAAATCAGCCCTTACTCAAACCATGGCTGTGCTCTTACTCAATGAGACATTACTGACTTACATTTACTGCAAATAGAAAAATATACCTTGGCCGAGGGATGGATTCTTAAGTCCTTCCTGAATTGTTTAAATGCAAGTTTCTTCGGTAACCTTACAAACACTGGGAAAAGGGAAAGCAGGGGGAAAGGGAGGAGAGGAGATGGAAGGTTTTAAAGAAACAGATAATGAGCGCAAATTATTCTTCAAATACACGACTGTGCTGCTTTTGTGCAAATCTACTGAACGCAGTGGTGTGGTAGAAACACATCACCTACAGAGCTGGGCCAGTGGAAATGCTTGGAGCAGGTTTATGGCAAAGCCTCTGCTTCCCCTGCACACAACGAGCCCGGTTGGGGTTCAGGGCAGGACACACAAACCACACGGATGGATGAGGGCACATGGTGACACACACTGACAGGACAATGCTGTGCCTGACACAGACAAACAAGCACTGCTGACAAGTGAAACGCTGTGACTGAGGTGTAAAATACAGCTAAACAGCAGATATCTGATTAGAATAGTAAAATAATTCTGTATTTCCTAGGTATCCATGGCAGCATGAAGATTCCTAGGAGGAGAAACTACTAGGAAGAAAATTACTATTTTAAACTCAGGTTTAATATAGATATGAAATACAAAGGAAGTTACAGGAGTTGGTGAAATCTAAGTGTATTTTGCTACAAGTGCAGATCTGGGGGGACTGGATGGATGACAATCAGGTTATTGCCTCTACAGCCAGATCCAGGTTTTAAGCCACATGCAGTGGGATCAGTCACAGGTTCATACCTGCTGTATGGGAAGGCAAGGCTCAATTTTAGTGATTCTTCATCCCCTGGGCACTCACTGGGGGGATCTAGTGCACACTGACATTTTCAACCTCAAGCTTCACTGCACTCAGGCATCTGAAGACATGACACAGAAATGCGCTGTGAATGCTGAATTAAATGCTCATTTAAAAGGAAAGTTTGCTGTATTTTTTTTCTTCTTGTCTCGTAATTTATTTTGAAAAAAGTTCTTAATTTCTGGACTGGTCTTCACCTATAGCAGTGGGAAAAATCCCTCGTGTGCTGCATGTTCAAGTCACTACAAATTGAACATCAAAGTTGCAATGCCAATTTCTTTACTACCCAGACACTGCCCTGAGCACTGAGATCTTGTAAGCTCCACAGTACCTGCAGCCTTCAGGTCAGAGTGAAGCTGCCAATCAGTGATGCTAAAACACAGCTCCAAGAGGAGAGCTGAAATAATCCCAGTTAAAGTCATGGGCAGGAAAATGAACAGCAGAGCTGTTTATAGGTAAGGAACATCTGAAGGATCTGATCCAAGGCAAGTGGGACCTGTTCCTTTACTCATTGAACTTGGGATGTCAGGAGGGGTAACTCCTCTGGCAGCAGCCCAGATTTACAGTTTTTACCCAGAGCTAGTTTTAAGATGGATCTTTACACCTTTACCTGTCCAACAGGAAGAGTATTGCAGTTACTGGTGGGACTTCACTGTCACAGACTGACCAAAGGTGTCCTGGAGCAGCAGCACTTTTCCAGTCCCCAGCCATGAACAGCAGCTTTCCTAAGGCACCCCTGCAGCACCTCCAAGGACAAGCAGTGGGTTCAGTCAGCCTGGCTGAGGGAGCAGTGAAATGTTCCATGCAGACACCTCTGTCCTGGGACGTGGGGGCACCTGCCAGATGCACCACCCAGAGCTCCAACTGTGCAATTTGTTTTTATTGGCATACTTAGGTATCAAAACATTGCCATCAAGGTCTCGGATTCCTCCGATAGACGAAGATAATTAAGCATTAATTGTATCTTCAAAGTACAACATGACCAAATATAAATACATGAAAAAGAACAAAACATGCTAAAATTCCCCAACTTTAAAGGATCAGTAATTCAAAAAATTTATGCTAGTGAGACTTCTGCTCATTTCACCAATTCCTAACAAATTTTTCCATGTCAGGATCCAGAACTGTTAACAAAACACAGAGGGCATAATAAAAGATGACTGGCTTCTGTGTTGTACTTCAGGAGAACAGTTAACTGTAATATCCCTTATTATTCCAAACTACTGATTTCTCCCAGTTAACAGTGTTTTTCAACGCAATGGCTAATATACTGCCATTCATACACCAGCATAAATATTTGAATTGCATTCAACTCCCAAAAATTACTAAACTGATTGCTTATAGAATACAGTAACCATCCACAGAAGTAACAAAATTGATTTGCAAACTGCTAAGACAGCATCTGCAAGACAGCTCAAAATGAATGTGAGTATTTAAAGGGAAGGGGTCATCATGAAAAACACAACTTTTAGAGGTTTCATTGTGGAGATTCAAATAGATTCAAATTGGATCACTCAAGTTTGGGAGGAGAAAGATTTCTGTCATTGCGCTACAGAGACGCCTCAAGTATTAAATGTAGGATTCCAATCTGCTCCTACAGCAACAAAAAGGATCAAATGGTCAGAGGTAAAAGCATTCCTTAAAAAAAAACCCCAAAAAACAACTTATTTAGCAATTTGTAGATATAATTAGAAAAAATCCTGGAAGCAATTGCTGTGCAGATTATGCCAGGCCAGACAAGCCCTGCCTGGACTCAGGAGTCCCTCTGGGCTTTCCCAGGGCAGCGCCGGACACTGAGCTCGCCTCAGCACCTGCTACAGGTGTGTGAGCACCACATGGCTTCCACAAGGCATTCAAAAATGTCCCTGTCAGCACGTGGTTGAGTCCATTGTGGAGAGAGTCAGGATGCTCCTGTCGTTGGCATAGAAGGGATCCGATGAACTCCATGATCTAAAGTAACAATAAAAGAAAAGTTTGGCTGACTGGGAACTTGTACTCTGGAGGTGAGGAGAAAGTCTATGAGAGCAAAAGACAGAAGTGCTAGGAGAGTGGGCAAATGTTCTGCTTTAAGGGACTAATCTACTAATTTCATGTAGGTACCTGCAGTTCTTTCAGACCTTTGGAAACAGAGGCCAATTCATGCCTGCTATGTAATTAACACAGCTACAGACACTTCCATCACTATGAATTAAAGCAAGCAGAAGTTTATATGCCTGTTTTGCAGCTGAAGCTTTAGTGCTGTGCCTCGGGAGGCTGTGAATGCTGCCTGTGTACAGAGGCACCATGAGGCTGTTCCAGCAGAGACCTGTGGAGCACACAGCCAGCCCATGCAGGCTGAACCTGGGAGAGGCAACACTTATCTACAGCCATGAACCTGTTTCATCCCTTCCTGTTACACTTCAAAACATCAGGGAACCACCCAAGATGTCCCAGCTGCTGACTCAGAGGGGTCCCACAATGTCTTTCACTTGAGGACAAATTACTGCTTGGGAAGAAATACTGTTCTTGGTGGGAAGTATTACAGGGTTGGATGGGAAAAGCTGAAGAAGTTTGGAAGGCAGGAAATCAAAACACAACAAGTTTATCTTCCAACTTAGGATTAGTCAGAAATCTGCTGTTTCTCTAGAACTGTTCCATGCAGTGCCTTGACACGAGAACCACTAATGGGAGACCCAACAATTCAGCAATGATTCCTACTGTACAAGTAATGTATGTGATCCAGCATTCTTAGTATTTTAGTGACTGACAAACTGACAGACAATTTAATGGAACAGACAGACAAAATGCACTTTAACATACCACACCACACATTTTATAGTCTAACTGGCGAATGAAGCTATAGAAAATACTTCTCAAATACATTTTACAAGCAGTAAATAAAGCACAAGAGACTATATTCCTGTGGCCCACTACTCCAAGCATTTGTACAACTTTGATTCATCAAAGTTTTTATCAAATTTTGATATGATGTTTGATTTCATGTTATCATATTTGACAGAATATCGTATTTGACAGAATATAAGGAGCAGAGAATACAACACAAGCTGGCTACAGCAACATTAAAATAGGGCTCTTAATTCTACAGCACTTGCACAAACAATATATTCATCAGCATTACTTCAATCAACAAAAATAATTTGCAGCTACCTCCTGGTTGAACACTTTTAGCTGTTTTATAGAGTACAAATACTCAAAAGACGCTTGTGAACAAAGCCTGAACAATTTTATGAGCATTTAAAAATCATCTAGTAGTTATCTTAACTGTACTTTTAGCATTTCACAACTTTTAACTGCTTCATGTGATTTAAGTAATTTAAAAAAATGAATAAAGACTTTTTCATATTACCAAGAAAGTGTAAGAGACAAAGTGGTCCCTTGACTTTTAGGCCAGTTTTAAGTGTCAATACTGAGCGGAAGGAGGTGAAATCATTGGAGAAAGCAAACATGACTGACTTTAAAAAAAAAATCTCTTTTCTATTTGTACTGTATATAAATTTAAGCAAAACTAGAAGATCATTCAGAGCAATTTCAACCAGAGGCAGAAGCAAAACTCACAGAACTTCAAGCCCTTAGTGTAGCACCAAGATAGTTTTGCATATTCATTAAGCTTAATCCTAATGTCTGTGTTCTAAGAACTCTAAAATTATTTGGCTAGATGGAACTTCATCTGAAAACTACATGAGGTAAACAGAAAGAAACCTGAGAAAAAGCAGTCTTGAAAAAAGTGTTTAATATTCTGTCAAATACGAGTTAGTTTCAATAAATTTTTTTAAGTTCTTAAGGAAAGAAAATTTGAGTGGAACAAAGAGCAAATTGTAAAACTGCAAATACATTGCAGAAAACAAAACACAGAATACCTACCTTAGAGGACTACAGGTTACTAAGGCAATTGTTAACTAACAATATGCCCTAATTAGATAACAATAAGTGAGAAAAAGTAGCATGAGAAATTCCTCATTTGAAAGCACAGTTTTACAGAGAAGTGAAAAAAACCCCCAGAAAAGTTAGTGCAACTGCTACCAAAATGTTGATTTTTAGACCAATTAAATGCTCACCTTGTAGATTAAAAATTCTATTAAACTGTTTATTTTACACATCATGCCTGCTTTCTACACAGCAAGTTTGAATTAAAAAGGTACTTAATTGTAACAGTTCATTTTTCATATGGAATGAAACTTCTTGCATACTCATACCCTAGGTTTGTAGAAACATTCAATACGTTTTATAAGCAAGCCAGAAGAGAGAGACTGACTGAAAGCACAGACACCATGTTCAACACAAGAGTTCCAACAGAGATGAGCTACAGACCAGGCAATACCTAAAGGCAGAATCAGAGCTGACAAAGCTGTCAGGGAAAATTACCCACACGAGATTTGATACCCAATGAATGATATCACAACCTCTAACTGAAAGAGACAAAGTTGTTCAATCACAAAATGAGTTTCCTCGAAAATGTGTGAAGTTTGGTGTTTTCAGGTTTGCCTTTTGACCAATGGAGGACCATGATATCATTCAGGGACAGACATTATGATGTACAAAAGACTATTTTTATTTCTACCCCCAAATATTTCCATATTTGTTTGCTAACCCTCTTGGTTTGGAAATGGGGAGATGGCACATGAGAGGATTCAGTGAGCCCTCCTCTCCCAGTTGGGCTGACTGCAAGAGCAGTGTTGCTCCTCAGATATATTCAATTACTCAACGTGCTTTTACCCCACTGAGGTTTGGTTCACACGTGGTTTGTGAAGGAAAGATTTATTTAGCACATACTTTGGAATGGCACACATGATTTTGACAATATACCTTCTGGAACCCAAAAAACATTTAAAATTCTTAGAACCTGAAGACTCTGTTCTGTCAATCACTCTGATTTTAGAAATAGATTATAAAAGTTATACTACAAAAATATTTCATCTTCATATCAATCAATGGCTGAAAGATTTAAAGGCTCTCCTCCTAACAATGACATTATATTTAAGGGGGGGAATGTGAGCCTTTTGTACACCTTCAGGAGTAATGCAAGCTCCAAGGTAAATATTTGGAGGTTGTACATCAAGAACCAAAGGGAAAAGTCTTTCGACTTTACAAACAACTCCTGATTCGTGAAGGCAAAAAAGTAATCATAAAAAGGAGAACAAAAACAGCAGCAAGGCTTGATTTTCTAAAGAGAAGAATGTACAAATCAAAGAGAAATTACGATAGATACAACACAAGAACTTGTGAAGCCAAACTAAACACTTTAACAGAAATCTTTTGAAAACCGTTTTTCCCTTCCCCATCCCAAAAGAAACCACTCAAAAAGAAACAAGAAGCTAATCTTTTAGAATGAAAGAAAGTACAATAAAGAGTTGCATTTTCTACTTAGATAAGCAAAACCTGCAGCTGGTTTCTAGACATCTATTGCTGCAGGCTCATCGGGTTCCAGTTTATAGGAGAATCGTCTGCAGCAAAGGCTATTGAGAGAAATGCCACACCTGTTGACCCGGCTTGGGCTACACCTTCCCATTAGTCGTTCCAGCATTCTTCTAACAGATGTGCATGCTGTTTCCCCATCTGAGAAGCAGCACATGGAGTCCAAGCAGTTGATACCTGAACCTGCCTCAGTAAGCTGGAAAGAGGAAATTAAAAAAAAAAAAGGAAAATCAGTACTCACAAATTCTAGTGATGAAGACGTTACCAAAAAACACTCAGGAAATGTAGGTTTTCTTAAAGCTAGAGTGTTGAGTATTTTCTAATTTTACAGGAGAAGTACAATAATAGTATTACCACTTCCTAAGGTCTACATACACTAAAATTTGTTCTTCCCAAGGTTTGAGTGCAGCCTTGGTGAGCACATGGAAATGGTCTGGCACTGCATCTGCCTAACACTGGAAATGAACTGGTTAGGAATTCCCTCCAACAAATCCCACAGCAGAGCACATGCACTTTCAGCTGGAATGCCTTGATTCACTTCTGTGGCCCTACAACAATTTATACCAGTTCAGCCTTGTTTTGAGGGAAATCTATCAGGAGAAAGCTTTAGGCTGCAGAATACAACACAGGAACCTTATCCCAAGTAATTTTTCCTCAAGTGCACAATGCAACTTCCTACAATAAATGACATTATATCACTACCATAGATACCCTTGGCTTGGTATGAATAAAAGCACATTCCTGATTGTGTGAACATGGTTTATCCAAAAAGCAAACAAGGCCAGTGTCAGAAAGGTTCAGTCATGTTCATGCCAGCATGAAGAATAATTCAACATTAGCATAATAAACTCTTTCAACAGCTCATATTTTGCAGGTGAGAAAAAAAGGAATAAAAGAAATAAAATGAAAAGAAAGCAGTAACAGATGTATGGATGTAGGAGCTACCTACCAGTGTGCACCTCTACAGCGTAACTGGAATCTCCTACTCCTGCAGAGAGAATATCCTAAACTGACTTCAGTAACCATTCCAAAGAGAAATAAAAATGTGATGTGCGGGGATGCTTTTTAATATAATTTTAAACTCTCTATGAGAGCATCCTGTCAAAGAAATACTGAGCACACAGGCTGAATTTAAGCATCCATTACTCTCTCCTCACACCAGTGAAAGAAGTCTCAGAGGAGGCATCTTAGCCCATGATAGGACAAAGTTCACTTAAGACCTTGCCACAACTTTTCTCTGTGACACCAAAGGTCAGTGACTGTTGCCTGAAGATTCTGTTTTTGAGCCCAAATTTCTTCCACGTCACCCACAGTTGCCAAACACTGCAAGGAAAGCAAAGAACCTCAGAGTCCCTATGGGAATGGTTTACTCTGAGTGGACACACTCTCCTTCCTAATCCCCCCAAACAGGCAGCTGGACACATTTACAGCTCAACGACAGAGGAACAGCCTACACAACAAAGAAGAGGCAGCTAACAGAAACAAGAGGCATTTGGAAATGCAAGAGAAAAATCCCAACTGGTAGGACAAGGAGGAACACACAGGCAGAACTAGTGTTTGTTTCCATGCACCTTTTCCTGTGCCTGCCCCTTCCTCAGCTCTGTGCCACATTCCCCACAGCCCCTCCAGAGCTTCCCATCACACCACTCATCGTGCTGTTTACAGGATTGTCACCCAGCAGCTCTTGGAACACACAGGATTCTCTACAAACAGAGCCCCCTGATCCTGTGGATGCTGCACCTCAGAGGCCGTGGCTGAGTATAGGCAGAACACACTTTAACACACACTCATCTGGGAGGTCTTTGGGACACAAAAGGAACATGAACTGTGACAATGAACTTCTGTACCTGAGAGGCAGGAGCAGAAGAATTGCAAGTGACAGGTCTGAAAGGGGTTCTGGTTAAAAGACAAACAAAACAAAACACACCTCAACAGAGCCTGAGTCTCTTAACACCCTCCTGTGATGGCCACCACAAGTGGTCCCAACTGCAGTGCCACAGAAGAGACCAGAATCAGGAACAGCACTGCACTTTGCAGCACTGCAGTACCAGAAAATATGACCTTCAGAGCCACCTTAGACTGTGCTGCCAGAATTGTGACACAAGAGATTACACAAAGCAGAAGGAATTCCCACTTGGAGGTCAGCAGGCAAATCCCCTGCTGCAGATGGAGTGACCCTCACAGCTGTGGTCACAGTAACACAAAACTGAACATTCCTACACTCAGCATTTCAGTTCATCCATTATCCTCAAGCAGACCTTTAAAGTAACTGCAGAAAGTCACACTGCAGTGGCTGTATGCTGGATCAGATGAACCAGATCATTTTTTTCCTTAGAATCTGCTACCCTGAGGGCCAGCAGCTCTGGAGAGTATCCAAAGACTGTCAGAAAGAAGAAACAAGAGTAACCCAAACAAGCTTCCAAGGAGTGACCCTTCAGCTCTGGATTTTGGAGGTCTGATGCCTCTTTTTCTGGAAAATCTCTTTTATATTTCGAGAATCTCTTTTATATTTCACAAGTTAGAGACAAAAAGCTAGGATCATGCTTGAACCACAACTTATGGAAAAGCTAATATCACTTTCTTAAAAAATGGCAAATGAGACCTTACATAAGCCTGGAAACAACAAATCTGTTCTGTCAAACTCACAGTTAAGTGTAAAGTAATACTGTGAGAAGGACAAAAAAACCCAACTCAATTTCATATGCAGATGTATTGTTTATCATTGCCTGGTGAACATGGATTTTTGTATTTACATCCTCTTCCTGGAAGGAAGATACATATCCTAGAGAGCCTCTTTTTTCACTTTCTCTCTGTGGAGGACAAATATAGTCATAATTTTATGCCAAAGTAAAACTTGGCATGGCAAGGCAGGAAGGCATAATGTTCCCTGAAGACCTGAAACAAACCCTCAGGAAACACAAGGCAGGAGAGACAATGCTTTAAAAAAATTAATGAGCATAGACAAATACCAGATATTATTAATATTTGGGTGGCAAATAAAGTATGTTCATATGGTAAGATTGGGGATCTCAATAAACATAATACTATATATGAGAATGGGCCATTGGATGTAATAAATAAAAAGCAACTGAGGTGCAGAATTAAAGAATGATTCAGCTTGATAAAGAAAAAAAAAATCAAACCAACATTCTATGATGCAATTTTTCTTGCAGATACCAAAAATATGGGTATTTTGGAGATGGCTCAATGACTGCCTCTATATGATATATATAAATAAACAGACACACATTAGGGTACAGTGGGAGTACTACCTAGTGGAGGTAAGAACTGTCGGGCAGGCAAGATGGGTCTAGCAGCTGCCTACTGTCCTCCCCTCTGTGCCTGCTTTCAGCAAAGTCACATGCTGAGCTGACTGAACCCTTATCTTCTTCCATCTGGAAGGACAGAAAAGCAACAGATCTTATAAAGCACCACGCTGAATTGCTTTAAAACAGTTACCATTGTTACAAGAACTTTCACAGGTCTGGTCTTGAGAGAACAAAGCATATTTACAAGGTCAAGAGGCAAGTTTTATTTTTGGTGGATCAAATGTGGTTTCTCAGAGCCCAAGTGTTAAATGTGTTTGGCCTTTTTGTGCTCCACAGAGTACAACAAGGAAACCCAACAAATTTGCAATCTGTCTACAGTTCTTAGATTTTGGAGTTTTGTTTTCCCCCTTCTAACAGAAAGAACCATTTCAGTTTGTCTTATTGCAGGTTATTCCATATGCCACAGGACAGACATTTCAGCCCAACATTTAATCCCACTGAAAAGTTGGGACTTTGATAACAGGGATTGTGTTTAATCCTGTACACCAAGTTAAGGGCACTGCAGGGTATTTTCCTGAGCCCAGGTCCCAGCTGCCAACATTTTGATGCCATGTGAATGTTTCAAAAATATATATATATGGTTATTACTATTCCACAATTAAGTTAAAACTTGCTCCCTACTGTAATCTCACTTTCTTTAACCCTTAATATACTGTATACCAACATTCCAAACAATTTAAATTTTTTAAAGAAAATATATAGGAATGTTGACATCTAACAACTTCACTGCCATGATGTTTTCATCACTTTTTCTTCTACTCTTTGCATCAAATGAACCTACAAATGCCAAATTATTTCATTATTTCCAAGTCATTAGACAAGAGTATCTTCTAGTATGTGCACTTTTGTGACTGAAGACAAATCCAAAATGGTGCATTCTTCCCTCATTTCCTCATCTTCCTGCAACAGATTCTGTGGATCAGCCAACAGATCAGCACAAGCTATGCTAACACAATGAACAGGCCTGCAAAGGAAGAGATTAATGTGGATCAAAGTGCAGCATGTCAGGGTGTTCTAGCACACCTCACTAGTGGGAATTCATGCTTTCACTTGGACAGTTTTCTTCTAAATTACACGTTCCTTACAGAAAACATAGGTTGTAAGAGGAACAGAGCCCTCTCTGCTCTCGGCACAGCTGGGCTGGGTCAGACCTGAAAGCTCCAGTGGGGAAGTCCTATGGAACAGGAGCTAGAGTTAAAAATACAGACAAGTAACGAAGGCCATAAAAGCAGGGCCTGGAGTCTGGAGTTCTGGAGACAGCTAAAGGGCAGATCTGGACTGAGATGAAGGGAAAACCAGGCAACAACAGACTCATGGGGCTGGAGATGGGGGAAGAACAGGGTTTGGCTGTGACAAGGTAAATGCTCCAGAGCCCCAGATGTAACACTCTGCACTGACAGCCTTCTCTGTAAATAAAACCCTTTCTGGTGTCTTACATTTCCCCAGCTCTGTGTACAGTTCATAACACACTGTCCAAAGGTAGAAACTCTGTAAACACAGTTAATCCCATCAGTAAGGAGAATTAAAACATCTGTCCTTCTCAAATGTGGCTTAAGATTTCTGACAGTTCTTACGAAGCACAGGACATGTAGACATACATGCAGACAGAACACCTTCTTTACAGATAAAAAACATGGAGTGAGATACAGTGGGAGCCAGTTAGTACCCTAAGATACATATTTCACACATTCCAAGAACAGGAGAGACAGCTAGGGAGGAAAGCAGTGCTCAGCCAGACTCCAGCTAAGCACAACACCTGGCCTGTGCTGCCTCATTTCCTCTTCATCCCACATTCCAAAAGGGACAGTAAAGTTCAGAGGCAAGACTTTAACAGGCACATACAAGACTGCAATTCTGACTTAGGGGAATCACCTGGACTCTTAGAAGATCCCCTCAAAGGTCTTAACTGTACATCACCAATGTACTCAATACAAACTTGCACTTCTTTTGCACACTATGAAGCCTACAGAAATAAAAAAAATATTGTAACATCATACTTCTCTTTTAATTTGCATTCATAAAGGAAGTATCCTTTTGATCTCAAGAGAACAGTAAGCATGTTGGCAGAAAAGGCATAACTCAGTTTAACCTGGAGTCATGCTCCTTTTGAGACTTTTAATACATATTTACAAACAATAAAAACCTGCCAGAGTCTGTTCATCAGCCTCCATGCATTCTGGAGTCACAAAGGATGCAATCCCTGGCTGGGCATGTACAAATGAGCTGTGACACATTAGCTATTTTACAGCTACATATTCACCATGCAGCTGTTTTGTTTCATCCTCCTACAGTTTTCCTTGCCTTCTTTGCCCTATTGCTTTGGGAAAACCACAGAAATTAACCCATGCTCTTCACCCCAAATTAGGTTTTATTTAGTATAGTGAAGGGAGTAGTTTCTGTCTATTAACTGTTAGGCAAGGATCCACAGGATAACTTCTGAACTTTGTCCAAAGACAGAATAAAGAACTAGAGAAACGTAAATCATTATTTGCTTCTTGTTGCACTTTACAAGCTCAACTTCATTTCAGAAAGCACCCAGTGCTTGTACTTCAGGTACTATTAGATACTCAAGTGTGAAAATTCTGACTTACAAGAGAATTGGATTTTCATAATCATTTGTTACTCATGGACAAAACAGATTTCCCCTTCTGTTCAACTCTTCTTGCTCCCTACTGTAAAGAAAACTGCCTCACAAAAAACTTGCCTCACAAAATATTGCAAGGATTCTCCTGGTTTTAGCATTTTTATGGTTTCAATGCTGCTTTCCTAGACAGCTTTATTTTCCTTTGACTATCCAGCTGCAATAACCATTCAAATGTGTTTATTTTTTTAAATTTTAACAATCTTCTATTCTAAAACCTTAGGTGTAGATATGATGTGTGACGTAATTCACTTTAATAATTCACTGAGAAAACAGAGACTTACATACACTTATCCAAAGTTTTTAAAAGGTAACTTGATAAACCAAGATATCTGACAAACCAAGAATTTTAAAAGCTAACTTGTAAAGGCTTTTGTAGAGGAACCTCCCCAATATGTTGCTAAATTTAACAGCTTTTAAGAGATATACTGTACTTTGCCTGTATTAAAGCTATTAAGAGCTGAATTCAAAACAAAACAAAATAAGACCAGCCTGCCATTATCCCCCTGAGTGTTTGGAAATCCAAGGTGTTGAGTTTCATAGTGGGGTCACTAACACCACCACAAAATGGCCATTTCAAGTTTTGCCTTGTAAAGGTGTAGTGCACTCTCAGAGGAAATACAAAACTTTTCTCTTTTGGTTAAACAAACTGCAA
Organism: Vireo altiloquus; assembly: GCA_013396875.1. Taxonomy (NCBI): domain Eukaryota; kingdom Metazoa; phylum Chordata; class Aves; order Passeriformes; family Vireonidae; genus Vireo; species Vireo altiloquus. Next base: position 188,050 of record VZRF01005967.1, on the reverse strand, counting down.
TTAAGTCCCTAAATGTAGGTTAGTTGGTTCTCCTAGGCACTTATTTGCACATTTTTAACAACAAAGTCACCTTGAAAAATATTTAAAAGGAATCAGATCTTTGCATTAATTCATGCTGTAGATGTACAAGTAGATACTGGTGGGATTGAACAGATTGAGACATTGCTGATGCATATGAATGCTTAAGTTACAAAAGAGAATCAGCATTTGACAGCATTTCATATGCTGAACTTGGTACATTTGGAGAGTTGCAGAATCATGTTTTACCTACACAGACACATGTATGCTTTGATCTTGTTTTGAATAATTTTCTGGGACTTTGTAGCCAAATGCCTTTAGAAAATGTATTTATACACATTGAAAACAAACAACACTCACTTTATAGCTGCACAAAACAAGACACAAAAAGCCTCAGCTGCACGAGGGTATGGATGCCCTGAAGCTTCAAACATTTTCTGCTCTTTCGACACAATTGAAAGCAAATTAAAATGGGCAAATAACTTGCAAGAAATTGCTGCCTGAAGTACATGGATCTCCCTGTCACAGCCTTATGAAGCTGAAATTATCCAGCATGCAAAAAGCACTGTTAATTTTTATCATAAAGAAACTAAAAGCATTATAACCATGCTAGAAACTATGATTATTTAAAAATGGATGCAAGAACAGCTGATCTTTATTCTGAAAGTTGAGCATCATGCTAGGGCTGTTTTTTCCTAAAAAAAAGAAAGAAAAAAAAAAGCACGTCCAACACATGCTACTTAGGAGAAGCATTTGGCTCAGATACACAGAGCAAAGCCAAGAAATCACCAAACTGAATGTTTCTGCACTACAGGTATTGCCCTCTCACCCCACTAATATATATTCATGCCTTTTCCCATCTCTCTCAGCACTGGTTAGTTCACCTTGAGCATGCATAAGAGTTGATGAGGAACTGTCCCTCCTACTCTACCTAATTTTGCTCAGCTGATTCCTTGCCCTGGACAATGGCTGCAGTGCGATGAACTCGTCACTTAAAGCAACTCTGTTGGAGTACATCTACAATTGGACAGAGAAGGGATGGAACATACATGTCAGTAAGTAGCAGCAGTAATTTTCTAAGAGAAAGACACAGGACAACACATTGTTATTTAAGTGGAATACACATCATATACAGAACACAAGCCTGGTACCTTCAAGACAACTCCTGGGATCATCACAGCCAGTCACCGTTTGGTAGGACCATTCTTAAAATACCTTTGCTTTCATACTGAGAGAAAAGGCCTACACACTCTTACAGCTGTGCTTTGCACCTTTATTCTGCATTGCTTTCTCCCCTCAATAGTGCTGTGATTTATCTTTACCCAAAGATTTATATTTTGATTCACATTTACCTTACTGGCCAATTCCTCCTGTATGATTCTGTAACAGACCTATATTGAGAAATTGCCCACAAGCTACTTCAGGGCAACTGACCTCAGTGAAACGTAACTTTTCTTTAGGCCAGCAAAAAACCCATGGAACACAGCAAAACTAAACTAAAGTTAACACACCTTCACCTTAAGTGCATTAAGGAACATAAAATTAACCAAGCTCATCCTCTATAAAAGTCAACTCATTCTTGCCTGTCAAATTTTTAATTTTTTGTTTCCCAAAATGAATGAGATTTAAGTTGCTGTGCCAGAAGAATATTTACATGTAAAAGCCTATAAAATCTCCCTCTCATATCAGTTAAATTTCTCTGCTCTCTTATGAATAACTTAGCTACATGTAAGATCTAACAGATGAGAGGCAAACTCACTCTTGATGCTATCACTTTATACTAACAAAAAGATATAAAATCAAGGTAAGGCAGATTCCTACAGATACCCAACTTAGTGCTTTGAATTCTCTGTAAGTCACACACAAAAAATTTCTGAAAAATTATAATAATGGGAGCAAGCATTTTCAGCTGAGAAACCTGTGTTTTGCTCACTGCTCCTGGGAATAGGTTAAATGATGGCAGACAGAAACAAATAACCTAAATAGCTGCAATTTAAAAACAAGGAACTAGGTCATGTAACAATTTATCTTGCCATGATAAAAACACAGTAACTGTAAACAAAGCTTCTTCTTTCCCCCCCAATACGAAAATATACTAATGTAGTCCTACAATTAAAAATGAATAATTAAAAATATTCAGTTATACAGAGGATGCACCTACACTATGAAAAATAATTTAAAAGGACAGTATACAAAATTCCATATTTACTCCTTCAATGACTTCCACAGAAGTCCCTACCATCAGTCATCACCCTTAACATTTAGGACTAAGACATTCTCCAAACCCTTTCTATCTGAAAGTGGGTCTCTTCCTCTGCTTGGAAACTGAAAGAAAAATATTTACTAGGAATTTTAAACACAAATTATGAGGTAAAATCATAAAGGAAGCATTCTGTCACTTCTTGACAACAAATGTGCTAAGCTGATCATCTGCTCCTCTTCAGTTACATCTATTTCCTCACTGCAAGAACACTGAATGGAATCCAGTGGAGCTGACTGTGCTCCGTAAAAGCAAGAGTGGGAAAATCTCAACAGATTTAACCTCAAGAAAGGAACAAAGAGGTGCCTTCCTTTGGCAAATACATTTTTAACTATAATTTCACTATCAGACACACAAAGAGAAACCATTGGATGGCTGAAGAATTTCTTGTCAAATCCCATTTCAGATATCTTGGCTTTGCAGCATCAGGAATTAAGAATTTTCAGAAACAAGACAGTATTTTGGTAAACAGAGAGTCAGTGGTGACTCTGTCAAATGCAAAGCAGAAAGCAAGTAAGGAAAAAGAAAAAAGATGACTAATAGAGATGCACAAAGCAAAATCCCCATGGCTAGGAATCAAGCAATAGCCACAGGAAAGGCATTAGACATTCATCAAGATTCCTTTTAAAAAATAAGAGGTCCTACTGTGTCCTTGTCAGCACAACTGTAATGGAAGCAAACAGAATCCAAAAATTCTTTAGAAAGGACTCCTAAAGCAAGAGAATGCAGCAGGAAGGATATGGATGAAGGCAGGAAAAAAACATGTGGCTTTTTGGGTTTTAATCCAAGCACTTCAAGAACATGAAAAACCTCAAGAACCACACCAATACACTGCCAGCCAGCAAGAGCTGATGTACAGCAAGGTGGGAAAGGGAGTGTTTGATAAATATTGCCACTAGCTTCTGAAGGGGGGGAAAAAAGATAGATAAGGATCATTACCTATAGACACTCTAATCCAAGAAGTGCAGTAATGTGCAGGTCTAGCTGAACAGTCTTCTGAAAGCCAGTGGTTATTTACCTTGGCTTTTAGCTAAAAATTCCAAGACGGGAAAAAGCAGTCAATAAATATTCCAGTTTTGAAAAGGGATTGATGGGATATTTTGGCTAGCAGTAGGCTTGTCAGCATGTTGATCCTAGGCAAATGACGAGAATGTCTCATTTTTTTTTTTAACACAGAAATTAGAAGGGTGATATAATTTAAGTAAATCGAGGTGCACTCCCATCACAGTAATTACAAGGTTAGATGCTCAAGATAGCAGCACTGATGCAGTGCAGTCAGGAGCTCAGTGTGCCACAGAGCTCAGTGCCTTTGCATTAAGCAATCAGGAGACCACAAAACCAATCTGGCCCATGAACAGATAGAAAGCTGCTAGCAGGTTTCAGACCATAACTGTGCACAGATATCTCTGTCAGCTGGGTTCTTCATTCACCTTCACTGGTTTTGGCCCTGTGCTAATTGACCTGAACAAAACCAACATCACCACCTGCAGATGTGTAGAAGATGCAGAAGAAAACAGGCTATTGATGTATCTTATTCTGTAATCTGAGTGTAGCTGGGGACTCATTATTTCCATACTTGGCACAGATGTCTGCTGTGCTGGAATATTGTTCCATTGGTGAAATCCAAAATTCAAGATGAGGTTGAAGAATGGTGAAAATTACAAGAGAAACACAGGAACGATGAAAATATTCTAAAATAACCTTTTTGACAGAAGATGCAAGTCTAATCTATCTAGCAGTGCTCAAATTAACTTGATCACAAACCTAACTGTGAATAAAACAAAAACTGTAATAGAAACCTTCTCAGTTTAGCAGAAATACAAAAAGATAAAATGCTGAAAACTGAAACCAGAGAGGCAGTCAGTATTAGAACATTAGGTCAGGATGACTTAACTGTCTCTAAACTGTCATAACTGCCTCCAAAAAGAAGAAAGCACTCAAACAAAGATGAGATATTTACCTAAAAGAAAGCCTAATCTCACCAGAATGATTTAAATGATTTTTTTGTAGCCTGTGTCAGGCAGAAGGGAGATTCTATTACCACAGCCTAACTTTAGACCATGTCTATGAATCTGTGAAACCACCACATCAGTAATTAGCTCTAATTACAGAATCAACAATCAAATGCATAGCATATGACACGATTGAGATTTAAGAAATACCAATTAAAACAAGCTTTAGTAAAGTAATTTTTTAAATTATTGTTTCCATCACATTTTAAGAACTTTTCAGTGCCAGTTACAGTGGTAGCTTCTAGTACTTCTAATACCTAGACAAGAAGTAAGTTACCACCTCTAAAGCAGTATTAAAATGCACAGTATGATCCCTTCATACAGCAGCAAGCTGAGATGCAAAAGACTGAGTGACCCCTTCATAAATAATTCTATTCTTTTTATTATCCATTACTTAAACATAAACATTACTGCTTTGTAAAATGGTGTCCTCACTTTTGTACTTTTAAGTTAACAAGTATTTCAAAATGACAACACTTCTCTGCACTACACATGACAGCAATGTAAGAGGGTAACTATTGGTCAATTTGGATACAAAAGCATAACATTACCTGAGCTTTTTCAGTACTTGTTGGTTGCAGATGTCTGTACAGCACTTTCTTCACAACATCAATAAACAAACAAGCAACTACTATGAGGATTATGGCAAACCAAGCAGAACCACTTGACAACAGTTGAACAAATACAAAGTACATGTCCTGGGTATGTAAAAATGGCCTGAAAAGTTAAAAGAAGTGGTAATTACTAAAAAGAACTTCTAGCAGCAGAAATACAGCACAGGTGTCTCAAGTGAGACTCAGGATGCAGAGTCACAACTGCACCATATCCATGTAAAGTCCAGCAACCTGTTGGACCTGACCTGCACATAAACTCCACGGAAAGAGGGAACTGAACTTTGGAGGAAAAGGTTCTGATTTAGTTTTAAATTGTGTTGCAGAGAATTAATCACCATCCTATCCCTCCAGTGTCCAAACTACAAACAAAATTACTTTACTTTACTGATTCAAACCCCAGCATCTTTATTTCTGTTGCAATTATTTACCTATTACATAGCACCTTTACGAACCTATTTACTTCTCAAGAATGCCTTTATAGTTACAGGCTGTCAGAGACAGGTACTGTGTGTCCTTGAGCACAGGACAGCAAAGCAGCACTGCTTGAATTTTTCAAAGAATCACCAAAAGCAACTGGCCAGTCTAGGTTTAAAACCTTTTTTTTCCCACAAACCTGTCACATAATTCAGAGAAAGATGGTAGAAAATAATATTTCAGTGGTTTTTTAGTTTCATTGAAATTACATGTAATAAAAAGATAGGAAAAAAAGAATCACTTACCAGATAATTCCCCCATAAAACAAGGAGAATATGAAATAAAATACAATGGATCCCCAAGTAACAAAATGGTTTATCCATGTCCAGAAGTGAGTTTCTAGGGCCATCTAAAACAGAGAGAACTTCCGTGAACTTCTGTGTTCCACTCACTTCACAGAAAATGATAAACACCAGTCAGAACACACTTAGGAACTTCCGGCCCAAACACTAAATATTGTTCCAACACACAAAAAACTAAGAAACTAAACATAAAAGTCACTTATCTGGAATCCTCAAGAATCAATAACTTTTGAATAAATTTTAAATTATTCCTTTATTGCATATTTGCCTATACATCCAAAGAGAGAGCAGTCAGTGTAATATCATACCTTCATCGTAACAGTTATAACCATAACGGTGAAGACCAAAGTACCAAATGTCCAGTTCCCAAACATCTAAGAAAATGGCAAGGCAAAAATCATGGAAGAAAAAAAATATCAGTTAAGAGCATTCACAGTAAGTTAATTCTTCTCAAGTCAGCTACACTAAAGAAATAAGACTGTGGACATAAGCTTGTGACAAGTAATCCTCATGAAAAAAACAAGGAGGATACAACACAAACTACTAGTAAAACTACAGCTTATGATAAGAGCAAAATCAACAACCCACAAGTCATCTTTCTTCTTGGTTCAAAACAAATCACCACAAAGGCTACATGAAATATGAAAAAAAAGGCCAAAACAGTAATATGAAATGATAGGAAAATGAAGATACCAATTTGATCAATTCATTATAAGCGTCCAATAGAAAGGAAATATTGGGTGGAAGGTATTCACTTTAAGTGCAAAAACACTTTTGAGTTTAAACACTTCCAGATAATTTTAAACATGCAGCATCAAATGAAGGTTCACTTTAAACCCCAAGCACAATTCTACAATTCAAAAATAATGGTGCCATTGTATTTTACAAAGAAAATTCTAAGGAAAAGACACTTTGTTTCAAGGCTAATAAACACAAAATTAGGCTTCAATTCTGAAACACTGAAATCTGTCACTTTTGTATTCTCTTGTGCACATAAATTAAACTATCAAAACTCTGAACAAGGCCTACAACAATAAAATCTCAGCTCTGACAACCAAGCAGGGATGCTGAGGTTGTATCTATCTACACACATGCCACTCAGAGCTGCCATTCTACACCAGGTCCAGCCTGGAACTGGCTGGGGGATCACAGGGGAGATGTTGCTGTTTCACAGTTGGTTTTGCCACCGACAAACTGAACAACGACAAAATCCTCAACTCTGTGTTTAGGTAGCAGACTAAGCAAGCAAGGAGGAAGGTACCACATGCAGACAGACAATCAGGGTCATCCTAGAGCTGGTGTGTCAGTATGGCACAGGGGCTCGGAACTGGGATTCACACAGTTGTAGTTCTTGTTACAGAGCTCTGACAGAAACATCCCAACAGCCTGAGGACAGATCTCACAACTGCTTCTCTCATCTATATACAAGGTACAAAACTGAGGCAGCCATGAGTCTGGATTTACTGATGATTTTAAAGATCTTTGTTATAACATGTCTTCTTGAAGCCTGGGATTTATTTGTCCCACCAACAGTAATGGGTAACACCAAGTAACGAGCTTGTTGTTAACTGCTGCAATATTCATCTTAAAATTGAACTTCTTCTCCTGAGTGACCTGTGAAAGAAAGTGTCTTTGCTAACACCGCTCTCAATGGTCACAGAGTTAGAATGCAAAACACGAACGGGTTCTTGCCACCATTTTATTTTTGAACACATTTACACTGCGGATGCTGCATCCTTTAATCCTATGAAGTAACAGATACAATATTTTGTATCTCCTCCTCCTCTATACTCTTACCATTTGCCTGTTAGGTTTCAATATCTGACGACATGCACAGCATGAAAAAGGGGGGAGAAAAAAGAACTAAAAGATCAAGTAGTTGCACAATGTGTTGAGGTAAGCCTAACAAAGCACCAGCATTAACAAATTATTTACAATCCCTTCTATTCTGCTGTGCTCTGAACTGAGAACTTGGAATGAAAATGTGAGGCCTTGCACTAACACTTCCCCATATCACAGATCTCTACAGGTCTTGACCTCTTGAGGACTTTTTAAGAAAGCACTTGGGCAGTGCACAAAATCCTCTTGTCCTTAATTTTGGCTTTTCCAGGCAAACATTAAGTTTGCAAGAAACTTTATGCAATGCAGATATTTCACTGCAACACAGTTCTACCAGTTCTAATCACCACCTTTTAGCAAACACAGAGAGGCAGGATAACTAAAAACCAGAAAAGTCATAGAATTTATTTGAAGTCTTATCACTTGAGAAGCTAAAGGAATGAAATGAAAGAAGTCTCTTCCTGCCCCATGGACATTTACTAAGCAATTCTGAAGTGAGGTGCTTTGACAACTGAAGATGGATGCACCACACACACTGATTCATAGTCTAAAATTACCTCATTACAAGAGTCCTGAAGGACCTTTACAACACAAGAAGTTCAAATCCCACAGCTTTGTAACAAATGACAAGAGAGGACATACTCATACCTCAGCTGGGAAGAGACATTTTAGTCTAAAGCACAACTATTTTAACATTCTTATAAAACATCTGATGATGGAATGGGTGCTCCAGGTGGCTGCACCACTCCCCCTTCAGTGTTCCTCCCTCCACAGGGATGCTGCCAACCACCTGCCTGCAGCCCCTCAGGCCCATTCTGTTCACTGTCTGTACATCACTGTACTTGTGACTAAACCTCCTGACTCACGCCCACTCCCTGGCACCAGGTGAGCCCTGGGAATCCGGCAGGATGCTGGGTTTGCCTCTTGTGCCATAACTTGCAACTCTGCCAAGCGCTATGGGAATTGGCAAGTTCTTCATGCCAGTATTAAGAATGGCATAATGAGAAGCAAATGTATTTTTCCATGACTATCCATGTTTAACAAGGGAAAAATCAGTGTCTAATTGCTCTAAATCGAGTTAACTAACTCAGAACCAGGGGAAATTACAGAACAGACTTGTAATCATTTCATTCAAGCTTTAGAGGTTTTCTTTTGTAAATGGTTCTTCCTGAGAATTTTAACATCTTTAAAATAGGAAGTGTCAAATCAGTATTTGATGATTTCATTAAGTTATGGTCTTAAAAACATTTATTGAATAAAAAACATAATTTAAAAGCAGCTTGCACCATTAAATTAACAAAAAAAATCTGAGTAATCAAAATAATACATTTTCAGCAGAAGCTTAAAGACTTCTGTCAACTTTCAGCCTAACTTTATAACAATTACTGAAGAGCAGCCCTTGCTTGACACTGCAATTAAGTCCAATTCAAAAAGAGGTTTGAATGAATGAATATAAATTCTCATTTGCTGACGTTATGAAATACGATTTTGACAAAAACAGTTTACAAAATACAACAAAGTTTAAGACAACCATGATACATCTATTATTTTGAAAGATATGTTCTTCATGGACATATGCTTTCTGACAACACCTTACAATTTCCACACTAAGAAATGTTATTCACTAAGAAATGAGCACACACAAATACTGACAAACAATCTTTGATTATCATGTAATTCAGAAAAACAAAATTTTTCACAGGAGGGTTTTTCAAAAAACCATAAAGAATTATCACCAAGTGCTAGAATAACACTTGTGGTACTGTACCTGGCCATTTCCCAGCAGAGAAGTGTCTTCTCCCATTAGAAGATATGAGCCATAAAAGAAAACAAATGCATGGAAGAAGCCCAAGATGGTCCAGTAAAGAAATGGTTTATACCCCAGATGGGCATTTTTACTGATGTCTCTGCAGAAATAAAACATATTTTGGATTTCATATTGTCCATAACCATCAGCTATCCACACTGCATGACTGCTACTGCTCTGAATAAATGTAACTTTCAACTGCACTGAGACACATTTAACAAACACTGACATATGAAAAAAATACTAAATCATGGGCAAGAAAAGAACTCTGAGCTCTCATGATTTGGCTCTGCTTTAAGCATTGGTGACCAATGGCAAGGGTCTCTAATGGGCCAAATTCAGAATAGCACAAACTAGAATTCTTGTCCCTGGAGGTAGAACTGCAAGAGGAAGAAAAAGTCAGATCTCCTGATACTTACCCCTTGCTCTGCATAGAAGACCTTTACAAAAAGAGAAACATCTGAGAGACATTCCTTTTTTCAAAAATACCTACTTTTTTCTCCAAAAAGCAGTATGCAGTGCAACATGCTACCACTGGGAGGACATCTAATTCTACAGGAAATCACTCCTCCTCTTAATAAAGGATTTTTTGTGGTGATTCCCCAAACCATGGTGTCCTAGATTTGCATTTTCCTGTCTGAGTGATTTTCACCTTCTACATATAATGGAGGAGAAGGCTACCACTCATATAAGCTAAGCAAGTGCTCAATTCTTTTCCATTCCTAACATGGCTGACATAAAAAGACATTTCTCTTAAAATACTCCTTTTAATTAACTTTTAGGATGCGAACTATGTAGCTTCAACTCTTCCTCATCAAGATAGTTACTAAAAATGCCAAAATTACAGATAAATACTGTGCAGATGCCACTGTTGCTCTGCAGGATGTGGGGACTGATGCAGGATGTACATACCTGTAGAGCACAGGTTTACTCTGCAATACATGCGGGTGCACATGCTGCTCAAACAGACTGTAGATGAGGACAGGCAGGGAAGTGAAACAAATATTGTACAAAGTCAGGTATACACTGTCATAGAGCGTCTGCAAAGGAAAGCAAAAAGTATTTTATGCCTTGGAAAGACAAAAAGTGTTTGTATTTATTAAGATTTGGTTATGTGAATTTGCTAGAGAGGAACACAGCTGTACTCACATAACAATCTAATACCATCAGCTATCAAATACAGAAAATGAAGGCTATTTGCTAAGTGTAACATCTCTACTGCTCCTTGTGTCACTCTCTCCTATTTTCTTAATTATGGACCCCAAGTGTTTCACTGACATTTACCAAGACGTAAGGCATGCAGTACTTACTTGTTGTGAAAACAAACAGAAGAACTGATATAAAAATTGTGGTGTAATAAAGCACACATTCTGAAATAAAGAGAAGTGAAGGAAACAGTTAAGCCTCAGTATATGCCTTACAGCCCTTAAAGAAATTGCTAACTCTTTCTAGCTGATAAAATAAACAGGAGGAGCATAGGGCATTTCAGCATTTTACTTGGCAAAGTAAAGCAAGATACTTTGCTTTAGAGTTTGTTTGTTTGTCCTTTGGGACAAAGAACCTGGAAAGTATGAACTTAATTGTATGTGCTTGATGAGCACACCTCACTATGGAGTCTAAGTAGTATTAAAGTAGAAGAAATCCATTCATTTCCCCCTCAGTTTCTTTTTAAGAATTTCTTTGTAAAATAGATTCCACACTTTTTTTCAAGAAAGCTGTGCCCTGCTCATTGTGAGTTTGTTGCATGGGAGCAAACAAAGCAGAATCCAAAATATAACACCATGCTATTGCCTTTAAATGAAAGGAAACAACTTAAAAAGGGTCTTGGGAATCAAAGCTGAAACCCCAGATAAAATTCAATGAAGACAGTGAGTTTTGACTTGTTATGAAAACTGATAATCAAGTAAAAAAAACCAAAACCACCCCAATCAATCAAACAAAAACTCTGCCTTGAGAAAACAAACACATCTGCCTCTCGGCCTAGACAAACTCACTGTGGTATCTAAAGCCTATTTCTTGGTGGAAAGGCTAAACAATTTCACAGTTAAACTACTGTGTTTGGTTGTAAAACATAATATAAAAAAGCCCAGAAAACATTTCAACAGAGATATTTAACCTGATCCCGACAAAAATCTCAGATCTGAAATAAATTTCATGATGGGAAAAAAACTCACCTTATAAAAAAAGTACTGTACAAGGGTTGCTATTCTAATATAGTAAAAGTGCCCGTGAACAAAAAGCAACTTGGAGAGGAATTTAAACCGTGCTATTGCATAGTCACTGTTTCTTACAGCTTGCCTTCCTTCCTTGCCCATGATTCCTGTAATGTTTGGGAAACAAAACACAAAACAGGCTAAGTATAACAAAAACTGAAATTTAAAAAGCAACATACATCTAAAGCTTCAGTTCTGTTTTCCTGCACTTCAACATTGTAAGAACTTCAGCAGCTTTCTGTTGCAAAAGATGGTATTAATTCTCACACTTACAACTAAAGGAAGCTGCTCATTTGATTGATTCAAATTTTAAAAAGCCTCTATTGACAGAGGCTATTGTAACTTGACAAAATCAAGTTACCTATGCCAACATGTGCCTCCTGGATCATGCTCACATCATTAGCACCATCTCCGATGGCTAACGTTATGGGCTTCTCTGGAGAGGTTTTTAACAGTCGAACTACCTGGAAAAAGACAATTAAAACACTTTCAGATTAGACAGTCTACCTACAAACCATGTCACCAATTCCCAAGTATCTCAGTCGCCTGTCTGTAGATATAATTAATATGTTTTATAAACATGCATGTTTGGGAAAAAAACATCTCTGGCATATCACATGCATACATTAATTCCTTCTTTAGAAAAGCTGACTGTTTTGGTGCACAAGCCTGATTTAAATATTATATCTACCTTGAGCCTATTTTCCTGTTCTTATTTCAATGTTCTTTTACAACTCTTAATTTGGCACTTTATCATACCAAAAAAAGTCAAGTCAAGCAAAATTTGGAACTGAAAACTTACTTACTGAGTAATACAGATTTAATGCCCTTTAATAACCCAGATTCTTCATATCATAATTAATGGAACTAATCCAGGTGAAAGAAGAATTTGAAAAAGCAAATGCATTAGCTAAAAGATCAGTATACTGTTATTAGGGAAAATAGCTTCTTTCTGAAGCAACTTCATTATCACCAAGGGGTATTCTCAACTGACGAAGAAACACAAGATTTGACAGAATGAGGGAAAAAATTGTTGACATACAAGGCCCTAAAATACTCAAAAGAGGAGCAGTGGTATCAGATCTTCAATGTAAGTGTCAATAATATTCTAAATACAGAGGAGTTAGTTAGATGAGGCTTTTGTTTAAGGAGAATTAGTGATTCATTAACCTCCCACAGAGCTCTAGCTTAAGGTAGAAGCTTCACTAATTCAGTTGTAAATGGGCTGCAGGCAAAGGTATGAACACAGATGAAGAGGTTTTCCAAAAGTAAGACAATAAATATGTATGAAAAAACATTTTCCCCCTCAAATTCCAGAAACCCCAAAATGGAAATATCAATAGAGCAACTGCATGAGGTTAACTAGACACAAGAAACTGTACTGGAGTAATTGAGTTGCAGCTGGCAGTGTCAGGGCATTGATTCACAGGAGTGGGAATTCACACAAGGAACACAACAGTGATTAAACACAGTCCACAGCTCAGAGAAATCTATCTGATTGTAGCAATACATTCCCTAATTGCAAATATTAATATTGAAGTTTAAAGGTTCCCCATTCCTAAGGGGTAATTATTTCAAGTACATTCAGATCCTAGGAAGCAGCTTTAGAGAGGTAACAAGGCTGCAGGACATCACCCAGATCAGTCCTCTTGAGATCCCCAAGGCCTGGGTAATTTAGACAGACAAACATCTATGTGAAAAGGTCAAGACAAATCCTCTGGCAAATTTTAACAGCAGCAATCAGCAGCAGCTCCAAATGACTGACATGATGATGTTTAAGAAAGGTTTTGAGTCATAAAACATACTGAAATTAGCAGAGAGACCGCTAACCATACATTAACACGCGTTGTAATTAAAGATGCAGGAAATATTAAGCTGAGCTCCAGTTTAACCTTGGAATAAACCTCACAAAAAGGTTGCCTACAGCAAAAAATCATGTGCAAGACTAGAATAAACTGCCCTGCACTTCCTTCCGTACCCTTCATGTTGTATGGCATTTGTCTTGGTGATTTATATATACTTCAATGTTTGAAATTAAAAAGTCACTGCTATCAAAATTACATTTTACTATACTTCATGACTCAAGACAGGAAATAATTTCCGTTATTTGCTGGTGAGAAGAAGAATTAAAGAGAGCAGTACAAAACATTATAAATCAAGTTAAATGACAAAATAAGAACAAGGACATAACACTGACAAATAACTGCACCCTAAAGAGAGAGGATGGCAAAAATTTCAACTAAGAGAATGTACAGAGTGGACATATCCAACAGATTGGTTTACTCCGTGTGTAGCTACAACTTCCTTTGAACATATTATTGAAACTAGTACTATACCAGGTGAACAGTTCTATACTGAAGTGATTCTAAAGACTGCATTAGAACTCTGGCTAAATGCTGGAAGCAAGGAAGAATGACCTCAAAACAGGTCATGCATGTTACAGTAGAACAGCCTGCCTCTTGCACATGTAGTACCTCACAGAAAGATTTCTTAGTGCTTTAAGGTAAAGAGATGTCTTTTCGTGAAAATTTCAAAAGGAAAGAACATTATAGTCCTTCAGAGCTTAGCTTTCTGGAGTAAAAAATAAATAAATAAATAAAATATCACTCAATCTGAATTTGAATCTTATCCAACAGGTATTTGAGTAAAATTGTGAAGGAAAAATGATATTACATGAGAGTATTAAGGCAAAACTCTATTGAAAACTAGAGTTTCCCCTTCTCTTTCACTTCTTCCTCAAACTTGGGTGTTTTTAAAGTATTTAGAGAAGCACAGTTGCTCCTTACAGTTTCATGAATTTTCAATTTAGCTTTTTTGGTTTGGAGAAGTGATGGAGCAGCTAAGGCAAAAGCATGCAGGTGATCAGGAAAGCTGCTGCCTTACTGAACACTCCTGAGGCAGAATAAAGATGAGCTTGGTGGCAGTATTTTGACTTCACCATCCACTTGCAGATTTTCAAATACACAAGTAGAACTCCTGAGCAAACTACTCCAGACCAACTGAATTTAACAAGGATTCAGATGTTGCAAACAAAGGTCAGAGAAACAAACAAAGCAGTTTCAGAAATCCTTGCCTCCTCAAAGCATGATAAAAATACTTCAAAGGCAATCCTGATTATATTCTCACTTACCTTTGCTTTCTGAAGGGGTGCCATGCGACAGCACAACACTGCAGAACAGTTTTTGCAAACTTCCATGAACAGTTTTTCATGTTCCCTGAGTGCAAGAGAGAGGCTGGTCCCATCCACAACCAGTCCATGCTGGATAACATGGTCTTCCTTTATCCTATTTGGGGACAAAAATGTTGACTTTGGTGTTAACAGTAAAATTCCAATTTTGCTATAAACTGTGTTATTGGCCAGACCACAAAACAAAGGAATTAATCTGTCAGAGAGAATGCTTCTTCCAGTCTGTTGTTATATTAATAAATAATTTCTTTAAAAGGCAACTTCTTTGTTTGGCACATGCATCAAAGAGACTGACATGAAATTTAAAAATGAAAGCAACCCAAGCTAAGATCATCACTGAGATAGTGACATGTCAGGTGTTTTACCTCTTGGCCAGCTGCCTCAGTTGTTCTGCACAGGTACTGTCTGACTTGTGCTGCACAAGCTCAAGGATGTTCATGGTTCTGTGAAAGTGTCCACAGGATAAACTGACACTAACAGCTGTTTCGTGCTTGTCTCCAGTGAGCACCCACACTTTGATACCAGCCAGCCTGAGGGCTTCTATAGTTTCCTGGACTTTCTCCTGCAGTCTAGAAACAAGAAAAATCTTAAATAACCAACTGAACACTTTACAAACAAAAGAGCTCACACTGTAACTCCATGTTACCACTGTAACCCCTCTGTCATGGTGAGTTAAGTCTGCCTTTCCAACGTTACATGTATTTTCAGAGAATCATAGTCTGGCAGATGATATTCTGTTACCAGCAATGAAACAAACGCCTTTATGAAACAAAAACCAAACTTCAATCCTTCTAAGGGATCAAAAATTTGTAATAAGCATATCTTGATTTAAACTAGGCACCATCACTGCATTTGAGAAGCTTTAAAACAGGCCACAATAATTCCTGAAAAGCTTCTCATGCCCCATGTGCTCACTTCAGCGTACAACACACCCTGTGACCTGCAGAACACAGGCAGAATGCTTTGCAAAGGAGTTGTGTGTAGCTTTCCCAAGGAATTTGCTGTTACACTAAATATTTACTGCAACTATTCCATTTCACATACATGAAATCTCTCCTTATGCAACACACTCTACATCATCATTAAGACAGAATTGGTTGGTACATGTTTTGTTTTGAATGTGTCTCAATCCAAAGGTAAATATACTAAACAAGAATAGCACAGAACTTTCGGTCATAGCAGGAGAGTTTTTCACACTTCGTATTTCAGTTATAAATCCTGAACTTGCTGGGTTTGAGCATAGAGAGCAGTAACTCCATTGCATACTTGTCTTCTACTCCTGTAGCCCCAAGTAATTCCAGATCCCTTTCTATGAAGTTGAACACATCTGCCAGTCTCTCCTCCCGCTGCTGTAAGGCAGTCCTGGCCTCATGAAGGCGTTTGCCAATTTCCTGGTACTCCTCGGGTGTGAATCTTCTGTAGGCCACGCACAAAGTTCTTAGGCCTTTCTGTGAGAAAATAAAAGACTACATTCAGAGTAGACAAGATTCTGATCTAACAAGAATGTGTCACCTGCAATTTTTCCACTTCAAGTCACCATTTACACAGCATGAACTTTCTTCTGATAGCTGAGGCTGGGAGCTGGGCAAGCACATACACTTACCAAAGCAAATTCATCCACATGTATCCGTGTTTTGTCTATTTCTCCACTCTTACTACGAGGAAGAATGGAAGATTCTGCTCCCTTTGTGAATAAAAGCTTCTCTCCTAGAAAGCCAAATAGGACTGAAATTAAAAATAATGCCATTTAAGAAGATCTCAAGGGCTGCTTGTGCAATTTGTGATCACCTACCTGAGGGACTCTCTACAATGACACTCATTCGTCTGCGATTTGGATCAAACTCCAAAACATGAAGCAATTTATACCTGCATTTTGTGTTTTAAAAGAGGGAATGGGAAAAAACATTTTTAGAAATAAATTTCCAAAGACAATTACTTATAAATAGACTCTTACACCACAGACCTTTCCTCAAAGTGTCATTTTTGTATAGAAACTCTGAAAGCAATGCTGAACAACAATGACTGTTGCTTTTTATCAGTTTATTTATGCTTAATTCCATTCTGTAGAATAAAGGTTCCTCTATCAACAGGAACAGTTTTCTGAATACTAACTTGACATTTGGAGATTACAAGTAGCTCCTATCTATTTCTTCATCGTTCTGTCATTACTTCAAGTATAACTTTGAAAATTACATTTTGTTTCTGACGTGTAAAAAATCTACACTGTCAAAAAAGTGTGTAGGCCCTGGTAAGTGGATTCGTTTTTGTTACATTACCACTAGCTTAGAAAATTAGTTTTAGACATTTAACTTCACAGTACTGCCAACTAGTTGACACAGATCAAATGGGTAAAAGGAGTTATGACACACTGCAGCTATACAGTTACTGACAATTTGTACTTATTTTGGGAAAGTTTAAAATATCCGATTAGATTATGCAGAGATGAGACTGATTCTTGGAATTTCTAGAGCTGAAACAAGACTTGAACAATTGACTCAGTTTTCCAACTCTGCTACAGTCTCAGCCTTTGAGGAATGGGCAAAGATACAAACTGTTACAACACACACCTACACAGAGTAACTCACACAAAATTCTTGCATCTCAGCTACAATTGGTAAGGAATAAGATGCAAGCTGTCTTGAAGACATCAAGGGAAAAGCATTAAACAGAGCACGCTGTGGAAAGGCAAGGTTTGCTTATGAACAGAGAGGATTAAGAGGAAAACATTACATTAATCTTCACTACTGTTAGATCCCTCAAAATAATTAAGGAATAAAAACAAATACCTCTCTGGTTTTCCGAGACTTTTTACTTCCATACTGTCTCCACTAATTCCAGTAAATACTACTCCAACCCTAAAAGTAAAGAAAATATATATTTAATTATAATTTTAGACAAAATGCCTATTAATGGAGGGAGTGGAAGATGGCAGGGAAGAAGAGACTCTTACAGTCCATTACCATTTTCTGCTTCTAGGGAAAATTAAGAATGCCCATTTCTGCAGTATTTTATTCACATCATACTCTGACCACTGTAATTGCTCGAGTATTTTCATAAATATTTTAAATCATCATTTCATAATACACCTAGGGGTTTGTGTATTTTACGTTTGAGTGTTTTCCCAGTAAGGTGGCAGTGCCAGGCCCTGGCCCTCAGCAATGTCCTGAGCTGTTTTTAGGGCTGCTTTCCCCAGGGCTGGCCTGGCCTCGCAGGCAGCTCCTGTGTTCACATCCTGGCAGTGCTGCTCACCTGCTCGCAGCTTCCACCAAAGCCTTCTCATCTGGTGAAGAAGCATAATATTCCAACGGGGATGTTATTCCATTGGCATGCCAGGGACCATCAGCACCATCTGTCTGATCTGCATTGATCTGCACTGTATGACACAGACAAACTGCCTTCAAGAAGAGCTCTTCCTCTTTCACCTATAAGGAAGAAAAAACTTGATTTGTAACATTTACATATCAACCCAGTTTTGAACATGCTTAAAAAAAAGTTTTGACTTAAAAATCTCCCAAGCATTTCATGTTTAATAATCATATCTCAACATGTTTAATAAATGTTATTTGTTCAGCAACACTTGAAAGCTTTAAACTATTCAGAAATTCTGATTTATGTTTGGGGTTTGTTTTTTTTATGCTAATGGTACAAGAATATTTTTCTGAAATAAAACACTTTCCATCTAGGATGATTAATGGTGGGAAAGCCAAAGAGCCTTACCAAACCATGCCTATTTCCATCTGGAGAATCTTCAGAAAATCCCTCTGGAGTCAGTTTACCGTTGACCTCTTGGTACTTTATGCCATTAATGGAGCACTCCCGAAACTGCATCTCATTTTCAGTTAATGTACCAGTTTTGTCTGTAAACACATACTCTACCTTTTGTAAAATAAAACAAAAAAAGAAAAAAATCAGACTTGGAATTCCATGTACTTGTTAAAGAAAAAAGATACAATAATCTCCACTTACACTCTATTACACATATTTTTTTAATCATATAAGAATTTTAACTTCTGCCATCACATCTTTGTACCTGATTTTAAAATTAATCAGAAATCAAATCATAGGTAATAAAAAGCCTGCAGTAACAAATTTTAGTATTAAAAACTAAGTAGAAAATAGGTTAAAAAAACCCAACAGACGTAATATTTTTGACTCTACCTGTCCTAATTCCTCATTGAGGTCTGAAGTATTTACTTGTGCTCTCTGGTTTGTTTCTTCATGATAGAGGTCAAGATCCCAGCCAATAAAAAAAGATCCAAGAAACTTCTGCATCTCAACAGTCACATAGAGTGAAATAGGTATGATAAAATTGTAAAGTACCAGAAAAGCAAGAAAATCTGAAATAAACCTCAGAATCTACAAGAGATAAAAAGAAAATGTCAAGATTACCACAGTGATCAGGTGAAACATGGTGACTTAATGAGGCTTCAATATGCACGAAACATGACAAACTGAGAGAGCCAGAGAAGCCCAAGTGCCAGGCACACAGGAGAGAGACAACACTCCAGTGACAACACAAGCACTTGCAGGTTGCCCCAGTAACACGCCTTCACACTGATGCAAAAAGTCTGCCTTAAGATGTGACTGGAGGTTTTAATTCACAAGTTCATTAATTTTTGTCTCTCTACTGAATCTGTCAGGAGGGCTGCCAATTAATATTAACTGCCATGGTGATTCTGTTTCTGAACTCTGGAAGAGTTTGGTCTGAAAAACTAATGTGTTCCCCATTCCATCAAATAGCATAATTTAAAAAGCTTTTCTACAGAACCCTAAAGTGTGAAGGCAAAAAGTGATTTTTCCATGCTGTCAGAGGAATCTGCAAGTACTCTGCTGTTTCGGGACAGCAAAGTGTCCAGAGGGTTCCTGTCTGCTGGCATTCCCCAGTGACTTGAGTGATTTAGATTACATCAAAAGAAAGGGACCATGTGGATTACTTTTATGCCTCTTTAATTCATTGTGTTCCACACACATATTTCAGGCAAACACCTATGTAACAGGATAGAAACTTCTCTTTACTACGTATGATAATTTTAACAAATCTTGAAATGAAATACTATGGTCTCTTTTTCATCTGCACAACAAACTCAATATCTAAATTGTACTTTGGGAAGACTCTTACCAACACCTGAATATTGAGCAAGAGAGGTTAGAGATGACAAAACCAGGCCACCTCTTTTAACTCACCAGATATTAGTGCAGGAGAACATTTTAAATAAAGGAAGCATAAAAGTAGTCAATAATTTGCAAAGCTAAATAATGTCTGTTCTCCCTCATTAGGGAGCATTGCTATAAGTATTTAATAAATAATTAAAGTAGCTGACAAAAACTCAGCAAGTTCTGTGCCTAAAGAGATCTTCCAAACTAAACCAGTGAACAGATAGAAAGTGAGAGCAGTAGTTCATCTAAGAGAAGTGGTGACAATCACTTTAGTTAGTTTATTCAAGCAATGGCAATGAAATAACAATCTGCACACACAGGAGGAGATGGACAGGGAAAGCACTCTGAGTAAGGATGTCAGCATGCTGAGAAATGCAAAGCAGATTGTGGAAGTCAACACGGGAGACAGAAAAACAAAGACATGACAGAAGGAGAATGACACTGCAGAAACACAAATGCCTTGCTACGTTCCTGATGGCAAAGGTAAAGGATGGAAAGATTGAGGAAATACTTATCCCTGTTCTATTCAGAACTGAAAGGCTCCACAGGCTAGACTAACTTGCATAGCAATTATTTCAAATTAAACTACTGAACTACTTTGAACAAAGCTAGACTCGTATAGAAATCAAAAATTAAACAGAACACGGAAAAATACAGACTAATTGAAAAAAGAGACACTTTTCAGAACCAAAGATTTCAGAAACACTTTAAAGTATCCCTTCAACCTCTAAAGAGAACTGAGAAGGCAAGCAGGAGCTTGAGCAAAATAAAATTTCCCAAACCATCTCAACATCACAGAACATACAAAATTCCTGAACTGTGAAGTCACTGCAATAGAACATACACAAGAACAGCCATCCTCCTCCTCTTTTCCTTTATGGAATGACAAAAGACATCCTAAAGAACAATGACTAGAACACAGACCATCAGAAATATGTCCTAACAAAGCCTTTTCAAAAATTTTCAAAAAGCTTGGTCTTTTCATAAAGGAAGAAAAAGTCCAACCAGTAACAGAGATAGAAATATTTCTACACAATGGTGAGGCTACATGGGACTAACTCTCTCAAAAATCACTGACACAACAGCACACAGACTTGCAAATGGATCATGTGGTGGTTTCACATAGAATAGAGACAATATCTATTACATTGAGTGTATACTGGTTGAGTGTTCCTCAGACATGCAAGTGGGCAGAGCTATCTTACCTTACTGCTGTTTCTTTCATGCTCTGTTTTTTCATTATACCAAGGCTCATCCCATTTCTCTTCAGCTTGCCATGCATACTTTAAAATAGTGCTCAGAATGGCTTCAAAGAGGAGGATTATTAGATAAATAATCAAAAAGGAATTCATGGACCTATAAAGAGGCAAAAAAAAAAAAGCAAGCAACTTCAGTTTATTTTACTTAATCTGTTGACACACTAGTTACATGAATTTGTAAACTACTTGTCGGACCTTTTTAAAAAAATGTATCCTGTGCTTGATACAGATATGAAGTTTCTATGTGACAAGCAAGCAACAGAATGGGAAAGAAATTCTTCATCTAAGATGAACTCTCTATACAGCAATATGAAGACTAGATTAAGGGGCAGGAACACCCCAACACCTGACTTGTGTCACACTTGCAGTCCCAGACTGGTGGGGCTGATTTATCCTTCTCTTTTTCCTCAAGAAGGCTGTGGTGAGGGCAGTACAACAAGCACAGCAGAAACCCATGGCTGCACCTTTTCCTCAGTTAGAAGAGCACTGCCACGTGCAGCTGAGAGTTTAACCCAGGCCAGGCTAGAGCAGGATACAGTCACACCTGCCTCTGTGGTCTGTACCCAGCCACACCATCCTTCCAGCCCTTGCTTTAATGAGTGAACTTCTGTGCACACCACAGTTATGTTTGTACATAAGTTTGTTGTTTGTATGTACCTAGAGAAGAATAATCAATCCTGTATTTGCACAAGAATGCCAGAGGGCTCTGAGATTTTCAGTAAGTGGAATAAAGGCAACATATCAGAACTTCTTTTCCTTTTAAAACAAATCATGAGATTCAATATAAATATCTATCATACTGTCACCTATCCTGCAACCAGGAGCAAGCTTGGGTATTTCCACTTTGTACACTATTAAAGGATGAAATATTAAGAAATGGATTTTATCTTTACAGCTTCCTACTGAAGGCAAGGCAATTAACACTCTCTTCCCTCTGCCTACAAGCCAATGATGAGATCACCAGGGTTTTAAGGTTACAGAGGAAAAACTAAGTTAAAGCTATACAAATAAGAGAGATATTAGAAAATAAACATACTTTTCTACTGCTGACCGTTTCTGAGATTTACTCTTGTAATTTAATGCCATCTTTGTCTCCATACCTGTATACACAGCAACACCTGGGAGGGAAGGGGGGGAGAGTTAGACTTCATTTTCTGCATAAATACAATTTGCAGAATTTTTCATTTTGAGAGATATAGGATAAAAATAAAATGTGGTACTACTTCTGTGTTTACTAACACACAGTATTTTGTACTATATGCAATACTCTTCTATAGTAAAACAGTACTACTGAAGTAATTTTAACACCTACTTTAATACTGTTCATTATTATGACTGTACTGCTCTTCAATATGTATTTTATGGAAATCAGCATGGTAAATCTCAGGAGAAAGCCTTGAACAGTAGGTAACAGTAAGAACAGTCATTTATCCATTGAAGTTAAGTTATTCCTTTATCAAACCACTTCAAATATTTTCACAGAGCAGAGCTGGAACTTTATATCCTTAGAGATTCTTCAGCATAATATCATTACTTTCATCTATAATCATATCCCCTCAGGTAACAGTCAGCAAGATTATTACAATTTCTTCAGTGCAAGTAGAATTAAAACACAGTTCATCAGCATGCTTTAAGAAGAGAATACTCTTTAAATATTTAGATGTCTACAAACCAAATATTTCTTTAGTGTTTTTTAATCTTGCTCCACGAAGTAAGAGACTTTCAGGCCCAAGAGGTCTAAAAAGAAACAGACATATCAGCATGTAAACATCAGCTGTTCAGTATTCTGGAGAAATACTGAAATCCAGTTTCCTATGCAAAGCTGTCCTATATCCCCTATGAATTCCCAATGCAGCAACTCAATCAGTCATCTCACCCCTCTCACCACACCTCCCACACATCTCCACTGAGCTCTCTGTTTCCTTTCATGTCTCCTTTGGTCACTGCCATACTCCCCCACCACTGCTCCATATCCCATAATTACTGAGGGAGCTGAAGATTCCAAATGGCTGCTTCAGAGAGACCCACAAGTTACTTGGGAAGCAAGCAGGCTTGGTTCAAGGTTCACACTTGAACCCCAAGTGCTGGTTTAGGTTTGGCTAATTTACCAATCCTCTACCCCTCTGTCAGACTGAAATGATCTAGAAAGTTCAAAAGCTATTCATACCAAAGAAACAAACAATTATATGGACACTACCACAGGAGTGAAAATTTTGTTTCCTAACACAGAAGGTAAAATTTCATAGATTTTTTTTTCCTCACATCTATCACAATAGAGTAACATTCATTTCTTTGGCTGAGTTCACTGCAAACAGTATTGTGGAAACAAAGGTCTAGTTAGAAACAAGGTTAATATAAGGTTAGAACCATATGTTCTACTGCAGCAGCTGTATCATCTTTAGAAACTGCCAGCAGGGTTGGTTCGAAATTTAAAAACAGAGTATTTTTGCCACTATTTGAAACGAAAGCAAAAACTTAACAACTGCAGTGGCCAGACTGACATACTGGGTAGAAGCAAAAGAATTAGAAGTTTATATGCAAAGTGCTTTGGCATACAAGCCCTTGGGTTTACCCTACCTTCCTCTAGCTGTGCCTCATGCAGGCCATGATCCCAGTTACATAAACAAAGCTCTTAAACCTGAAGTTCTTTTAAAAGTATAACCTGAAGTTACTCAAAAGAACTCAAAGCCAAACCCACAACTCACCTCCCACAGTTAAATATTTAGTGTTATTGCAAATGTAAGAGTTATCATCACAAATACCATGTGTACTAATTAGACACACAGATTATGATGGATTCTTTAATTTAAACTTACAGGTGTTAATATTTTAGGCTAGACTCAAACTTTTAACTGAAAATTTGAACTAAAAGCGACTAAATGCTTGAGTAAAATTTTCATGTAAGAAGTTTTATTTCTGAGTTCAATTTTGTAAAACCAGTCTGACAAACCCAAAATACCAAACCTGAATCAGTGCAACACAGACCAGACAAGTTTAGCTTTGACAGACAGAATACACAGCTCCACTAGTAGTCAGAACTTGCAACTATTTTTTTCACGCTCCCTTTAAACCGGCTCTGTTTTATGTTGCCAACTGAATTATTTTGATAGCTTATTCCAAAGCTGTCAAGCTCGGCAGCAATGAATTCTGAGAAGCTCAAAGTGAAGTAGCATCTAAAGTGACCTTAGAAAAGAGCTGGCTGGGTTTTGGGGGTGTCATGGGTGTGGTTTTTTGGTGAGGGTGACTAAGCCACTGAACTTGGGGCCAAGTGACCTGGCTTCTACACTCCAGTATTTCTTGCAAAACCAGTGAAAACTCCTCAATTTACTCTGAACTCCATGCCAGTCCCATCTAAAGTTGACAGACATTTGCCAGCCTCAGACTGAGAGACATTCAGTTCCTCAGACTGAAGGCACCTATTACATGGAAAGCAGTATATGCTTAATATTCAAGTAGAATTTTCACAAAAAAAAGAAGTGTAAAAGATAACGTTTTGGACATCAGAGGAGTGAAAGAACCGAAATAAATTTAGCTGTTTCTGTGAACAAGCACTTCACCTTATCTATCACAAGAGGTGACAAAGTTTTTTGGAAGCTGGACAATTAACCACTCTCAAGATAAAAGAACTAATTTTAAATGCTAAATATTTCTGAAAATTTGGCAATTTCTTGTGAGTGATTTCTCTGTCTTTATTTCAAACCATAATCCTTCTCACTCCTGTTTTTCCTGTTTTCTCTCCTATCCTGTTGTGCTTGGGGAGAATTGAATGAGCAGCTGTGTGGATGCCTGGCTGCTAGCTGGGACCAACCCACAGCGGTTACAAATCTACCCAAGAAGTCCACATGGAAGTCTGCAAATGGCTTCACATCTTTATTTTTCTATTTGCACATGTTTGTTACTTGTTATGACGGCACAAGGAAAGGCGGTGAGCACATGATTATGTGCACAAAAAGTTGTGTTGCCTGTGACAGATGTAAGCACTTATCTGCACAGTCCAGCTATAGTTTGAAATAGATACTAAAAACTACAAATTTGTAGCAGAGGCTTTGTTAAATCAGGAATTTCCTAGGGATTTCAACTGCAGAAACTCCTTCCGAGTGCCTCTGAGGACAAGGGATCTGTTGTAGTCTATGTAACATGCCAGTGGAAATTACTCCAGATCAATAAATGCCTTAATTAACAAATAACAACAAAGCTACCAGCTGATTACCAGTGCCTAAAAATTACCAGCTTCACAACAGCCAAGCTTTCCAGAACTCTTGTATTAAATCTGAAAAACTGGGTAGTAATGAACTTCTTTTGCTCATTTTTTCTCATCTCCATCTGGAGTATGCAGCTGCAACTGATACTTTTAGTAAAAATACCTCCTCTCATATATTCAACACTAATTCTTGTGATGGTCAAGATTTTAACCACCTCCACGTGTTCGAAATAATCATCTTATCCAATTTTACTCACCGTACTATTTCTTCAGCTTGCTGACTTACAGTTATTCTTCCAACAAATCTAGGAAAGATGGACATGTCTTAGAAATATCTACACAAAGACTCAAAAATGTAAAAACCTTCTCTATATTTACAAAAAGGCCATTAATGGTTCACAAGCAAAAAACAGATCAATTTTTATTAACAATCAAACTAATCCAATATGGCAAAACTGGCAATAATTTTACAAGAGACATTTAGCAACAGAAACATTTATCCCTCAAAGGAATAGTCATTTGAGAAAACTTATTAACTCTGATTAATTACCACAAAAGATTATATTCATTTAGAACAGATTGTGACTTCTTGATGATTCAGTAAGAAATAATTCCTCAACAAATAAAAGTTTGCATATTATCCACCAGAAATAGTAACTTTCATTTAGTAAAGCAAATCTACTACGCATTTAAAAATCTGATGTGTGCATGTTTATCATGACCCCAGCTACAAAAAGGGACATAATTGTGATTGTGGATATAGTAAAATCACCACAGTGATTGTACCTTAATTTGCTAACTATCAAATATATGAACATCTGTTCAAACTGAGTATCTTAGTTTTAAAAAACTTAGTATTTCTCAAAGATCTCCAAGCTTACTTACGAACAGCTGCTATGATGTACTCAGATTTTAAAAACTACTACTTCACAGCTACCATTTTCCATTATACAATTCAGAAGAGACTTGGGTGGGAATGTAACTTTGGTTGCCCATGATGCTGTTTTAGAGAGTCTACAACGTTGCCTGGTGATGTTAGATCACACACACACATGCCTGTTTTTAATCTAATTTTGCTGCTGAAGAATGGAATTCAAATCTTCTCTGGAGCATATGTAAAATATATATGACCAACACATATCCTTAGAATTAGACTTGAGTCAATTCCACTTTAAAATACTCTATTTAATATTGAAATCTTCTGGCAGAACCTTAGGCCATTTAATTCTTTAAAATCTGGAAACAAGTTTACTGATTAGAACTGAAATGTACATAATTAAAATAAAAAGAATAAATAGTATAATGTCTGGTTTACTACTCAAGTACTCAAATTTAACTTGTCACTTGCAACTTTTAATAAGTACATATGTATAAACACAAGCTGATTATTAAAACCTGAAATTCAAGCAGATGTCTGAAGCTATTTTAATCCTAGAAAGACTTGTAACATTCTGAGTATTAAATACCTCATTTTGATTTAATTTCAAAATATTTACTAATAAACTGATACCTGTATAGATCTGCTTCTGGCTGCTGACATTCTATAACAGCTACCAGTTTGTCCAGGTTGGCAACAGACTGCAGCACTGCTGTTTCTGGGACTGCAACGTGTGTCTGTAAAACAGCAGTGGGTTAATACAGGACTACCAGGCAGCAGGGTGGCTATTTCAACAGGCTGAATGAAAAATAGCACCACAAATTAACTACATTTTAGCTCACAGAAGTAACCCAGACCTTAAGATTGGTCTCTCCATCCAAACTTGCAGTGGTAACGTGGCATGAACCATCAACTCGGTCGGATGACAGGAGCACCAGGTCGACAGGGAAAGTCTCATCTTTGGCTACTCTGACAATGTCCCCCACCTAATGAGGTTAACATAGATGAGAAAGATACAAAGAGACGTTTAAAGAGCAGAACTCACTTCAGCATTGTTACCAAACCACAGTGATTAGTAATAAAACAAGAGCTTTAGCTGTGTGATAGAAATACAATTTTCATTTTGTCCTTCAGCCACATACCCGAATGTTTTTAGATCTGGTTTTCACAAGGCCACCACTTCGAACAACATAAACCGGAGCACCATTGACTTCATTGTCTGCTTTATGTCGTAGCCAGTCTTCATAGCCCTGTGGAAAATACATTAAAAAATCTACTTTTTAAGCAAGAAAACTAAAAAATAGACTAAATTTAATCTTCTAAGCAAATGTGTTCAAACTACTTCCTGCATTGTTTCAATATAGCTTGTAACTTCTCTTGAGTTTCTGCTCCAGCTGTTACTCAAGAACCTGGTAAACCTCTTAATTTTGTCACTTTACACAAACAAGTGAAGGCAAATAACACAGTACAAGTGATGAAGAAACTCAACAGTCCCATGTTCTCTTAAAACAAACAGGCAGTGACATTTTCTGACCAAGCACTCAATAACTTTGATCTATATGGATTAATACATCACAAAACCAGGAACAGTCAGTCCCCAGGCTCCTTTGTGCACTCCTTTTTGTTATAGAAGTAGCAGATGGAAATTACTTTCTCAAGTCATATCATACAGCATTTCTTATAGTTACTGCCATGGCCTATTCACAAAATCTCAAGATTTAATTTTGTGTGACATGCTGTTGACACATCAGCTCTGTCCTGCAAGACAAGATGACTGAGAAGGTTTTTGTTCTTTTTGACTCCTAATGGAGCAGTCTGCAGCAACTGAGCTCTTAATTGATAAATTAAGCAGCTTTCCTTTACCTGACATTTCACACCTGTTTAGGCACCCTTTATCCCACGCAGACACATGCAAACACTCAAGATTGTAAATCTAGGTACACGACTCCCTATTTCCCTGAAGTATGAATCCACTGCTTTTTAATCTAATAGCATTAGATCATAATAGTGTAATAATCTCTGATGCCCAAGTCTAGGTACTCTTTGGAAAGCCCCACTAGCAAGCACAGGAAATGGATCAATCATGCAGGAAGCTCAACTGCCTCTTACGATCTGCCAAGACTCCTGCAAATAATTTGCAACAAGAGAGACTTCCTAAAATGCTTTTCTGTAGATATAAGGACTCTGAAAGAGTTAAAAACATTTTCTTGGAAATCTGCAGACAGAAGAAGGCAGGCATGTGAAACAGCAGGCATAATCCCAACTCATCCTACAAACATTATGTGAATGTCGTAATACAAGAAGTACTAATGCAGATGTAGTTCAGAGAGTTCTGTGGTTGACTGGAGTTGGTAGGAAAAGTTCTGTGATGAATTTTGCATGTTAAAAGTAGTTTTGCAGTTCTGCCTTTACACATCTCCGCTGTTACTAGCACAAATTAAGGACAGCACAACTGCAATATCTGTGTTCAAAAAGAAAGTTGTGAGAGAGGGAGTATGGGGAAAATTTATATGCCAAATGCTCAAAAATCAATAATTAATAAGTGTGCAGTATTAGCAGCCATACAGAGAGATACTGGGACATCAGAATCCTAAAGTCCTTAAGTATGACTCTAAGAATCCTTCCTAAGCAGTATGAAAAAGCAAGAGCCAGTACCTACAGCTCCTTGTTAAAGGTGACTGACAGAAGAAAACAAGGATTTAACTAACACCCAGTAACCTTGGGGCATTTGTCTTACAAACCTGAACAGCTGAGCAATGTGGACATTTGGCAAAGAACTGAAATTTACCTTCTTTAGAAAGTACAGATTTCAGCACTTTCTCCATCTGACACCTCCTGTCTCCAACACAAGGGTGACACCACACACCAAAGAATTCTTAAGAGCCAGCTTAGTGTGGTCAGTTCAATTTCCCCCAAATTTACCTACTATGGCATTTTTGAGAGTTCCTTATCCTCACTTGAAAACACTGGAAAACTACTGTGAAAAAGAAAGATGCAAGAGGAACACAGGGACTGTTGCTTACTTGCAAAAAAAGAAACTAAAGATTAAAATCCCTCAATTAAATTATATTCTTAGGTCCTGCTTAAATAACTGCATCAATATAATTGAGGAAAGTTCTGCATTTTATACTGCCAGGTTTTTTATGCTCTGTTTAGGTCTATAGTTAATCAAAACCTGCAAAGTAGTTGTTTAGAATTTACCTGGCAGTCAAGCAAACATCTGTGTTCCATCAGCTAAATACCTACGAACTTACTAAAATGGAGCAAGTTTCCTAAAGTTCCTTGGGAAATACCTTTATTTTGTTGTATTTTGGCTTGGGATTTTTTTTAAACTTTTTATTTGTTTTTATTTATTTGCTAACATTTGCTAACTCCTTGGAGGACGGCATACAGATCTTCACAGGCGTAAGGAGGAAAGTGCTCTGGCTAACAAGACAGACAAAATGACACAGCATGAGCTGCATCACTTTGCAGTCTTGTATGTCCTTCTTCTGACCTAGGTGCAGTTACACTTCCAAGCAGAAAAAGTTCTGTCTTCCTGGCTGAGATGAAAATAAGGCTGAGTTCTGAGGTTTGCTAGAGGTGCCACATTCACTGGTCTTCTGGAAGGCAGGGGAGTTTTTCCATCCACTGCGAAGCTTCTCAAACCTTCACATGATTAATGCTTCTATTTTTTCCCTTCATCTTTTGAGAGAATACTAAGTTATAGTTTAACATTTATCCTGATGTAACTTTGTATGGAACCAGTGCCCCACACCTTTCAAAATGGGGTTCTTTCCTTAAAATCTGCTTCCTATTACACTTCTGGTTTAGAGAAAATGGGAACTGATTTTGAGGCAATACTGGGGATTTTTCCCTCTGCACTCCAACAGATTTATCTTTCTCCCTTGTCTGAGGGCAGCTCGTTGGAAATAGCACAATTCATTGTCCCTTTGAGATAACAGCCTGTGAATATTGCTTGCCTCCTTTGCAGTAGGTAGGAGAAACATGAGAGTCCATTAGATCAGTTTAGGTGGTACCAATAGTCCTTGCAGAGATACTGAGACAGCCAGAAAATCTCTTGATGCCTGGCAAGTCATGAATGATTTGAAGCTTCCAGAAGGAATGACAGAATCTCTGTTCTTTGCAATTGATGATAAGATACTTAAATTTCCCAATGTAAGATTGGACATCTGGAAGCAAGGTGGTGTTAAGATTATGCTGGACTATTTTAGACTTACACAAGTCCAACTTCTTTCTAGAAAAAGTGAGCTAATATTTTTAACTCTGTTTTATAATCTCTTTTAATTCACACAGCTTTATTATCCATTGCCTACTTAAGATTATAGCTTGTGAACATGTGATTTTTTGGGGGGGTGATGGTAACAACTGCAAATGAGTAGGATTAGGACACTCTACATATACAAATTGCACAGCAACAAGATGAAATTTTAGGCCAAATATTACTCTAGCATTAAGAACCACTCTGTCCCAAACACCTTTCTGTAAAAATATCTAGAAATATTTTTACTTTTGCCCTATTTCTGGGTGGCTTTGGGTCTTTCTGGCACAGAAGGCAAATTGAAATTCCAGTTACAGCTCTGAAACAGTCTCCTGCTTATTTTTCAGTTGCGAGGCTGCATCTATTCCCGACAGCACTGTCAAACCCCTTGAAGAGGAAAGTTCCTGAAAATTGCCTCCCTGCAGAAGAGATTATAATTTTTATCCACATCATTTCTTTATTTATGAGCTTGCTTCTCTCTCCTCTTGCTTTAAGGGCATAAAGAAAACAGAAGACTTGGTTTTTCCTTTTCTTTTTACATTCTGAATCTAGAGGCTCTAGGTCTCAGTAGGATGTAATATGGTCTTGAACAAGATTTCTATTAAACTCAGAATATTTTTTTTATTTCAAGTGCTGTGAAACACTCCAAAATGTTTTATACAATCGAAGACCAGGAGCTTTCTAAACCAGAGCTCCTACCTGGTACAGGATCACAGTTAATACACATTTTACACCACAAAACATTCCCCTTGAGGCAAAATTTGCCTTTTAACTACTGACAAACACACCCTGCAGCACTGCTTCATCTGCCCAAGCTCCTTTCTCGGGGTGTGATGTGGGAAGAGTGGTTCTAACAGGCAGCGAGGTGTGCCAAAGGAATAAGTGAGGAGCTTTTAGAAAAGGTCTGATAACAAGTGACATGTAATGTTTAGACAAAAATGCTGCCTGACAGTCATCCACTGTCCATTTTAGGGTACTGCAGTGAGTCACTGAGTGCTTGACAACCAACCAAATGGTGAAGCTCAAGCATCTAACTAGAAACATTAAATACAAAATAGTTTCTAAAAATTACACCATTTTAATGTATTTTTAGTACCTAAACACTATCCTGGTCAGACTCTGTTACTGAAGTAACTTTCCTGCAGTAGGACTTCATGCCACGAGACTTTTCCCCTTTACCTGTTTTATGGCTGTCACAGTTATGACAAAGAATAATGGCAATCCACTGGTAATAGGACTGGTAGGGGTATCTATCATGAGCTAAAAGAAAAGAAAAGAAGAAAATTAGCCCAAATTTTATTTTTACAAGTTTACCTTCAAAAAAAAAAAACCCAAACAAATGAAGCAAGACGACAACTATTTTCCAAACTCTTTATTATAACCTGTGAGTATTTTTACTACATTTCCTGCTGAGTTTCTCAAGCAAAACTCGGTTTCTGACAACTAAATAATATGTCAATTATGACGCAAACAGACGTTTTAGGGAGCAGAGGAGCCTCAGGCACATTTGTAAAGTATGTGACAATTTTAAGGGTCCTTACTAAAAGAAGGTATAATTCCATCCTACAAAAATGAATTCAAAAGTATATTATAAAGGAAAGAAATCTACATTTCATGAAGCTGTTTCAACATTCTATAAGATCTACTTCTTACCAGCCATGTAGAGTATAACATCATTCACTTTAGAAGTGAAAATAAAGCTAAGAACAGTAATTTCTAATATTAGAGAACACCTATTTTAGACTGCACCTTTCTGGTTGCCCCAAGTTAACATGCAGTTTTTACAATTTGTGCTATTATTGCTGGCATGCCAAAAGTGCAGTGTACACACTAAGGTTCTGTACGTGGGGGGATGTTAGTGGTTCTCCTCTGCTGCAGGAAAAAAATCAACATGGTCAAGTGCTGTAAAAGAAATATACACAAGAACTGTTCAAAACCACAGACACTGATTTCATCCACTTTACCTGAGACTTATGGCATTGCTTTGGGAATAATTAAAGAAGAAAAGAAAAGTCATACATGAAGGTTACGCCGTTATGGAGGAAGAACCTCACAGAGAAAACAGATTACGCCACTTTACAACGCACACATGAGGGTTTTGGTTGGTTTTTTTCACCAAAACAGATAATTTACAGAACACAACAAAATGAGACCTAGCCTGCAATACTGTCTGTTCTTCAACTGTAGCACTACAATTTCAGCTTGGCAGCATATTGACCAAGAAAACCCCTACCAAAAGCATCTGATTTTTGGCTGGATGGGGTTAATCATGACATTTCTGCCACCAATACTCTCTCAATCTTTCTCAAGAGAAGGTCATATAAGAAAATGAAGCAGGTTCTGTACCGGTGGAATTGTCATGCCAGCCTGCTACCTCTGCCTCTAACACCATGATGCTCTGCCTGCCAGACAGCTGGACACATACCCATCACACACCTGGTGTCACCAAAATGCAGTCTGTCACCTTGTTTTGAGCATGCACACGTGTGGTGAACAATGTGGACTGGACTGTGCTGCAAGTTGAAATCACACAAGACCCTGCCCAGCTCTGCCATCCCCAGTGGAAAAGGTGGTAATGACAGACACTGCATCTTGGCCACACAGGATTCATAGGACAGGGAACGTACCATGGCAGACAGCTTTAAAAGGCACCTTTGCCTCATAAAAAGAAAAAAGTATTAGGTATTAATGAACACCCAAAAGGAATTTGAAAAAAACAGAATTCCATTCTAACAAATGAACAACACTGACTGCAGCTTTTCTGCTGCTCTGTTTCTAAGAACACAGACAAGACATTTCCCATACGTGTGAGGGCATCCACTTGACATGAACTGAGAGAACAGGATTACACTCAGAACAGAATTTATGCCCTTAGATCCTTATTTGCTCATGGACATCACATTTAGATGCTACTGAAAGGCAACAGTTTGAAAGAACTGTGACACAACACTGAACTAAAGAGGTAAATCTGCGTTAAAAGGAAATAAAAGCCACACTGAGGTTATTTTACTAACATTTATGTTCCATCTTCAGCACGTTCCCATCTTCCTCATGCTACAATATGTTAAACAGCATGAAACATTGCAACAGGAATGACACAGACAATATTCTTAACTAGGAAGATGTGATGGACAACACATTTTGTCAGCCTAAGTTAGAACTGTAAGACTTCAGTGCAGCACAGGAATTTTCAGCCTAGAAATGTCCTTCTTTCTAAATGGGAAAGAACAAGATCAAGGGACACAGGAGGCAATGGATTAAAAGCTGCAGACCTGGCCCTGATACTGACACCTTACACAATCACAGACAAGTTTTATGAACTCTTCACTCTCCCCATTCTTTGTCAAATGAGGTGCCTTCTTTTTCAGCTGCACACTCTAAATGTTGGTTAATCACTGTGAAGGGCTGTACCTGTTCAAAGAATTCTATTCTACAATGAAAGAAAAGTTTGTGTACCCCAAAATCTTGTCTCTGCCTCAGGTATTAATCAGTCTTTCAAAAGTTACTGTTTCTCCTCTGAACTTTCCTCCTACTTATCCTTCACTTACTAAGCCTGCAATAGCTCCACAGAATTCAGGTACATTACAGAGCTGGAGGGGCAAAGATCACAAAAAATGTACAGACTCCCCTAATCTACTTGGGAATGTTTTTAATTAAAAGAAATATGATCTGCTACAAAAGCCACAGCAACATTTCTGACATAAACTGTAACAGCACTAACTGAGATCTTCAAAACTGGCAAACTGTCAATTTTAACTGTAACATGTGTGTTCATTTTGTGTGAACAAATTGAATTTGAGGATCTTTGTATCATAACTGTCTGTTGATTTACAAAAGCAAGACTACACCTACAGTGAAAATATACAAATATTCAAACATCACCAATGCCCACAAAAATAAGAAGAGTATCTGGAATTTCATTACTAACTTTCAAGATTAAAGTTGCATTTGAGGCAGACAGTTGAATTCCTGTTCAATGGACTTTGAAGTTGCACACTTAAATACATTAGCCTTCATGAAGATAAACCTAAGGATAATACTTAAATTTTGACATAATTATTTTTAAAGTAATATTCTTTTCCTAGAGAAACTGGAAACATGTTCTTTTTATAGACAGAATATGTAAGCAGAGAAGTTAAATTCACAGAACAAAAATCAGTGGCAGAATTTACAACAAAAATTGCAATTTCCTGAGTATTATTCAACTTACCTGAACCAAAAATATAATGAGAAAATAAAAGTTGGCTACTCTTCTGAACTGCTCAAATAAGTTTTTTGGAACAAAATTCCACACTGTATACTGAAGGGAAAAAAAGGAAAGAGAGAAGAATAATTATGACACAATGTACAATTTGACAGTGAAATTGAGTTCTGCTCCCATTGAACTCTCCTAACCTAAATCTTCTCATTCCCCAAGTCCCCTCCCCCAAGCCTTGCTCTTCTCCCACACAGAACTGCTGCATCCAATTTCTGTTGATTTCTTTTTATTCCTTCTGTTTTAAGTACAGCTAGGAGGGAAGCAAGGGTAGCAACTGCATTGCCTCTGTAGGCCAAGTTTAAAATGTTTTCCTCCAACTGGGACAGGGGCAGCTGGAGTCATTTGGCTGCTTGTATCCTGGCTGGGAGGGAAGAAATTAATTCCTGCAGCTGTAACATTCCCTCCAACACTCCAGCGAGAGGCACATCCCCACCACCAGCTCTGCCGATTTCAATCCAAGGACACACCGGGAGGGAATCCGCAACTGCAGTCAACTGCTGATTTATTTTATGCAGAGTACTGGCTTTCAATTTGCTATTTTAAAAATCCTCATAACCAGCTTCACTCTGCCTTTTAAATAGTTTCGGCAACACTGGTTTAGAAACTGCTTTTCTTCAGAAAGCCTGACCAACTTGCTTAATTGCTCTGCACTTGACTTTTGAGGAAAGAAGGGTGAGAGAATGAGACTACACGTGAAGCAACCTAGCTTCTCCCTCACAACAGTTCAGAGCTTGTTTCATTTTAGATATTGTATATGCACCACTAGACATAACACAGACGTGCACATCTGCCACACAACTTCTTAAGTAACATATCAAGTGGTTTTGCCAAATTGATCCCTTACCTTGGATGATATGATTCTGTTGTCCGCAAACTTCTGAGGAACATAATGGCCATGCTGGGGAAAACGATTTGCTATATAAATAGTTCTTGTGTCGCTTTGATGCGGTGGGTCAAAACCCTAAAACATAAAATAAAAAAGGAGGCAATCAAGAAAGCTGATTTTTTTAACTGCTGCTTTGTAAAATTCTGTGGAAAACGACATTCAGATAACAAGTAGCAGTTTCTGAGGAGTAAAGAAAATTACTGTATAAAATTCAAGTCTGCTGTGTCCAGAGATTTTTCAAAAACTGTGGGAAAAGCCCAAAAATCTCAGTTTTGAGGTTGTGTACTCATTCTGAAAAAAAATGAAAGAAAAATCCCCCATCTCAAAAAGGATAGAGAACACTTTCGACTGTACAAATCTGATGCCCTGCAAAACCTAGAAAGGAAGAAATAGAAATGGAGATGAAAACATAAATAAACTACAAAATCTCACAGTCATGCTCACGATAACCCTAATAAAACATGTAATTAAGAAAAATAAAAAGTCAAAACATACAAGCTATACTACTATGCTGTGGTAACTGGATTTTGAAGATTCTCATCACAGAAAAGCCAAAAGCAAATGCATCTGACCAGATAGCAGTAATTTCCCAAACAAGTTCTATCTCCAAGAACTAACAATTTGTTTCACTTCAAATGTGATTTCCTGCCATTACCACCATTTCATACATAAATGGTGGCAGCACTGAAAACAAACTCATGGGGAAAAAAGCATACTCAGAAATACTTATCAATAATTTCCTGCCAAAACAGATGATCTGAGTGAAGTTCCTGGGAATCAAAGCCCTGTTTCAGGTCTAATGGTCTGTTTTCATCATCGCCCTCTTCAAGAGGAGGTGGAACACAAGTGTTAAACCTGCAGATGACACCACCATGGGACTGCAAGAACACCAAATAAGAGAAAATTCTTGACCAACCAGAGGCACAGAACACAAAGATCCAGCACAAAGAAACTGCATCTAGAAAAAGAGAATAAAAGCCCAAAAAAGAATTTTGGAGAAAAATGTCAAAGATCACAGGCGAGACATGAGTCATCCACGCCATCCCACTGAGAAAAAAGCCTTCAGTGTAGAGAAGGCTGGAGGAGGAGTGGGAGCCACAGCTGAAGCACTCTGAACCAACTGGACAGCACCAAGAGGAGCGGATCATGAGCCCCAGGAGATCCTGAAAACATGACACATAATGCAAGGCTGAACAACATAAAAAGCAAGTGGTAAACAAATTAAGAGTCATTTAGCCTGGAGAAGAGGAAACCTGGGATATCCTAGTAAATCTCCTGATACACAGAAGACTGTTCCATTGAAGAAATGGGTACTTCTGAAGGACAGAGAACAGAAGTAAGTAGGCTTAAGTTGCAGGTAGGAAAACTTATGTCTGGGTATTGGAAAGCAAACAAATTCCTTTGCTGTGGAAAGGAATAATTAAACACCAAAATAAGTCATGAGGGAAGGTTGCAATGTCTGTAACACAAGGGCTTATATCTAGGTCATTCAAGTCTATCTTTAATTGAGCCTTTCCTGAGGCTACATGACTCACCAAAACCCTTCCTAGCAATAATGGTCTGACCCAGAGAAGGAGGTGATGGCAAAAGACAACAAAACAGTAATAATTCAGACAACAAGTGAAGAAAACTACTAAAGTAAAAGGCAAAAAGCTTTAAGACATGGAAATTAGTGAAATTAAATTTGGAACAGTTGTTTGATTGGGAATCGATGACTGTCTGCAAAGTGGTGAATTCCAGCATCAGCATCACACATATTCCTAATCTTAGAACCAACTTGCAGAGTTTACACAATCTCCTTGTTCTTTGATGCCAAGTGCAAGGACAACTGGTGGTGTCCTTTGCAAGAAAGGGCATTACCAATTCCACTACTGCAGGTGAAGAAATTGCATTTGCAATTGTGTTGCTCCACTTGTGAATGAGGCTCAGAGGTTTATCCATGTCAAATAAAAAGTGACACTCCACAGAACTCCAGAAGAAGAGGCCTCTGTACCAGTTAACTATGGAAGATGAACAGTGAGCAGCACAATGACTGACATAAAAAATGATTGGTATAACCAAACAATAATTTTTTTAATCCAGGAGTATCTCTAACACAGGTCATTAAGTATGTTCACATTCAGGACTGTGTCATTTTGAAGTAAGAGAAAAATCAAAAAATCCTCTCAAAACATACAAATGCTTGTATTTGGTATCCTTACAGAAACATTGTGCTTTAGGAAGAAAGAGGTCCAGAATAATGAAGGGAGAGGGAAAGGAAGAGGGATTTTTCAAAGAGATCCGAAGGAGAACAAACTTTCGATGACAAGCAGTGGAAGGCTGGTCTAGTCACATGTTCCAGGGTGAAAACTTGTTTAAAGATAAGAGTGGAGCAGGGAGACAAAAAGTAGATAGGGGAAAGGATGGAAAAAAATACAAAGGATACCAAAAGCAAAATGCAAGGAACCGTTCATAGCTTTCAGAAAAGAAATACAAGCATGAAAGGAAGATGAAAAAAAAAGTACCTGTTAACTGCTGACACAAAATTTAAAGAGAATAGTGTTTGTAGCAGAAGCATTTTGGTATCTGACATTAGTGACACAGTATTTCTAAATCAATCCAGAAGATGCCACAAATAAAAGTGTTTTGCAAGCAAGAAAAATGCACCTAATTAGTAAGACTTTGTACACAGCTCTCTTCTACATCTCAGAAAATGTCTGGCACTCACAAAATGCCAGACATCCTCACTTTGCAAAGTCAGATTCTACAGCCTGAAAAAATTCCACTCTAAATCAAACAGATGTAAAGCAAGGAAAAAAACCACAAAGAGCAAAGAAAACAAGTGGCAGTCTTCCTTCTGACAATGATAAATTCTAACCTGCATGCCACTTGCTAAATGCTATTAAAAGATAAATCAAAGATTACTGAGTGACTAGGATATCACTGAATTTTTTATATGCCCTTTTTAGGCCACTATCTGAGCACCTGAAGGTTGATGGGTTTGATGACATTTTATGATGAAGAGTAAAGACCTCTGTGCAACTCCAGCCTCACTGCACAAGCACTTCTAT
This sequence comes from Vireo altiloquus, assembly GCA_013396875.1. Lineage (NCBI taxonomy): Eukaryota > Metazoa > Chordata > Aves > Passeriformes > Vireonidae > Vireo > Vireo altiloquus. Next base: position 149,375 of record VZRF01005967.1, on the reverse strand, counting down.
CAGAATAAATACCTCTGCTGAAGCAGACTCAGATGATTAAAAGCAAGAACTCTATTTTCCAAAGAAATCAGAATCTCAGGCCACAAAAGTTTACAGGTGCAGTTGTGGAGCTAAAACAGCTTAAATTTGCAGTCTGTACAGATTTAATTCTGTTTTGTTGACATTTGCCACAGAGAAAGCACAGAAGCTGAGCAGTCAGCAGATCACAATGCATACGCAAGGCAGGCTGAGGACAAAAACCCTTCAGTTGTCAGAGCTGTGGTTGGAAAAGGACACATCCCTGACAACCTCAGTGACTTGACTGTAGTCACAGTGGGAAGTGAGTGTCAGAGCTCAGAACAAAACCCAGATTTCCTAAGCTTTATGAATGCAACTACAAAAATCACTTGAAATTAGCCAACAACTCTGCCATCTCAAAATTAGCTGATGAGACCACAACCAAGCAGATCTTCCAGAGAAATTTTAATTACATATCTCTCCAAGGAAAATTCTGCACAGGCATTGAACTTCATTGTTCAAGAGCTGAAATGCCTTTAACTATGGGGCTGGTCACAGAGCCTGCTCCTGACACAAAACTGATTTGTAGTCCAGATTTCTGCCCAGCAGAGGGATTTTCCACAGTAACTCTACGCAGCCAGCAAAGCGGTGCAGAAAGCACACTGTTTCCTAATTTCACTTAATAGACAGTTCTCTCTCTTTCTAACGTCATTCTCCAACTTAGCTGCAAAAGTAGGGTAACATGCCCTTGTCAAAGGATTTCTGCAGCTAAACAGCATGAGCAGAGAAACCCTAAATTAGTGTCTTCCAAAATGATTGTCACCAATCTCTTTCCAAAAAAAGTCAGTTTTCCTGCAGTTATCGAGTGACGTTATTTCTACCCAAGTGCACAGATCACTGACTTCATAAAAAATAATGCTGAATATATTACAAGAACTGGTATTTAAGGCTTCTTGACCAGGTCTATTACAGGCATATTACATATATATTACATGAATCACCTTTAAATAAAACTTGACCATAAGATGAAGTGACCTGATTTTCTCCCCTCCACACTGGGAATTATATCTAGATTTATTGGCTAACGTAAAGTCCTTCAGATGATTTATCAACATAAACCAGGCGTTATCAACCCTTGGAATACAGCTCTCATTTAATCTTTGATACACACCTCCTCAGTAGAAGTTCTGCACCCAGATGAACATAGTAGTTTGGTTTTGAAAGTAGCCTAAAAGCATGCCACTCATGTACAGTGCACAGATGCTCTAGTCAAGCTGATTTATAAAGCACAAATGAAAATCACCTTTAAAAAAAGAGAAAGAAAGAAGTGATTCACAGTTTTTGTTTTTTATAAATCTGAATGACTCTAAGCAAAGTCGAAGTAATTTTTACTAAACTTCTTCAGCAATGATTTCATTACTGTTCTGTAAGTTAGACAAAGACGTTCTCTGTGCAGTAATTAGGCCCCTTTAAAACAGGACCAGGGAACTGAGGAGAAATATTTGACTGCAATTTAATGTAATTTATTTCATTAAAGAAATGGAATTTAACAACCACCCCCAAAAAACCCTTTCCTACATTTCGTCTGCATCTCAACCACTGTACTTGGAAAACTGCCTATCAGCCATCAGGAAAGGAAAACTGATCCAACCAAACCACCATTTTCCCACTTTGGTTTGTATTTTTGGTTTTGTTTTGGGTTTCTTTTTCCCAGTTTTTTTACTGTGCCATGCCAATTGTCTGGTCATATAACAAAAAGCTTCCCTGTGAAAGAAGAGTTTTACATTGCTGCTGAGGAAGCCTTAATAACACGTATAACAAATTAGAAAACCACAGAGGAAGCAAATGAGAAGCAGCACTACAAAGACTCTCCCAACACCTGCAAGTGCAAAGGAAGAAAAGAAAAAATTGCTTTTGTAGTCAACTTGTTGCTCTAACATACACATCTACTGCAAGAATGTTAACCACTATTAACGCACGGCAGTGTGCACCAACAGCCTCCCCACACACCCCACAGCACTGCTAAGGGACACACCAGAAATCCAGATCTTTCTGCAAGGATTAATGACATGAGAATGGCAAACAACTAATCAATCCATTATCAAGCTTTGCAATACGTGCATTGATAATCACAAATCATCTGCCAGGCGATTTTTGCTGATGACTTGCATAAACTTAGCATACTTTAATATCATCTCCCAGGGTTTCTTATTCATTACTCACAGCTTTTACAGGGGGGAAGAAAAACCAAACTTATATTTGCCAAAAGAATTTCTGCTATGTGACCACAAAAAGTGAAAGGGGTTTCAAAGAAGGAAGTCTCATTCAGAGCCTCTTCCTTCTTTCAAAACTCTCACTAACATTAGAGACAAAAGTAGCAGTTCCCCCAAAAACCTTCTGAATATCACATGCTACTTAATAAAGCAAATAAACAAAATAAAACTTGGTCTCAGAAACTCTTTCTTCTAGGGAAGTGACTTGACTGATCGTGGCTACAGAAGCAGAACACCACATTTCCTGGCAGACAGCCCAAAAGTCTGCTATTACACTGCTGTCAAGATATATTTTGATTAAAGGTGTTTTGAGGAAATGGATTTTCTTGCTTTGGAATTTTCTTCTGAATATACATAGAATACTTTTCCCTCTGTCAGATAAGATGATCTATTCACGCTCCATGCCCATTTTCAGAAGTCTGTTTCTATACAGTCAGCCAATAATTCTTTCAGTCATGTAACTGGGCAGTAGTCAAACTGAATTTGCCTTATCAAAGGTTAGCATGAAGGAAGAACAGCCTCTCACAGCAATTTTAAACACTGCTCTAACAACTATAATAGTGAATCAGCTGAAGCACTCTGATGTGTACACAGTGCCATGCAAATCGTCCCTCCCCTTTTAAATATCACTGTAATAAAGAAATAAAACTGTACCAAAAGTCGTGCACTACTCATGCAACTTCCTCTTCCCACTTACTGTATCTACAGCTGTTCAAAATATCTGATAACAAATCATGTTGTAACCTCCTAAAAGACCAATAACCAGATTACATTATTTTGTGAAAACACACCCTCTAGGCAACAAGGCCTGCGAAATCATGAGGCAATGACCCTTCCTTTTATATAGTTAAAATATGCCTAGTACTTTATTAAGAAAAGTTGTACTGGTGCTCACCACAAAGTCCTGGTTACAGAGCTCAAGTTGTTCTTATTTTATATATACTATTTTGTCCAGATGCCCACCAAAAATAACGTGGAAAAATCCCTACTTAAAATTCAAAAAATCACCTAACTTCTCTTTATTTATCTGCAAACATAACAAGACAAACTGGCCTCATTCACCGCTAATGTACTGCCCTGTGCCAGTTTCTCTGCTCAGGTCACTGATGCCAAACATACTGGTCTTGTAATATCAATGAAATAAGAAAGGAAAAATGAGCTGAACAGGCAAGTTATGCCTTCTAACAGAGCACTCTGAAAGACTGCTGTGGCATGTCCAGTTCTTGTTAGGAGCAAAGGATTTGATTAGAGATTCAGGTAAATTGTTTAATTCTAAAATAGTCCAACTTGCATCAATGAAGGAAATGGCTTCTTATCCTCCCCTACAAGCCTAATCACAGTATTTATAGAGCATAATCCATTTTGGACTTCATATGATCAAACAAGCCTAAGACCCAGTAGCAGCTGCTCTTTCATGACTGTTTTCAACAGAATGCCAAGATTCACATTTTTCCTACAGGATTATCATTCCAGTACCCAAAGAGGGCCTATAAGAAAGCCAGGGAGGGACTGTTTACAAGTTCATGTAGTGACATGACAAGAGGGAATGGCTTTTAACTGAGAGAGGGCAGATTCAGATCAGATACAAGGAAGAAATTCTTCCTTGTGAGGGTGCTGAGGCCCTGGCATGGTTGCCCACAGAAGCTGTGGATGCTCTCTGTTCCTGGAAGTGTTCAAGGCCAGGTTGGATGGGGCTGATCCTCTTGCCTCAATGTGTTCAACCAAACAAATGCCTGTAATACACTCCTCATCTGTTGCTTTATTTTAGCTTCCTCCCTGTCAAACATACAGATCATCAATAACTTTTGCTGAGATGCTTTTTTGAAGAAAAGAGACTTTACAACAAATGTGTCTTCAGTTCCAATGAAGGAAGAAACTTAGTTAACATTCAGGTACTTACAAGCAAGCCTCAGTCCCAAAGACAGAGCTGGTGGCTCCCAAGTTACATTTCAAGGCTAGTCAGTACTCTCTATTTTTTTTTTCCTTTTAAAGAAATGCTTTATATGAAGTCCAAGAAGTTGAAGAGACATTGAGGCTTGACACTATCTGTGGTCCAAAATGCTTGGTCTTTTGCCATTTGCTCCCAAAGCAGCTCATTGCTCTAACATGGAAATGAAGAAGCGTTTGAAGTTCCAACCACACAGTTCTAATTTCAGAACTAAAAGTTTTCCTTTGTGGGCTCCAGCAATTAGTTTTCTTTATCTGCAATATCATCTTCCTGTCAGGCATATACAAAAGGAGAATAGGCAAGATTTTTCAAGCTGAAGGGTGACTTCAGACACCCATCAGGAGACAACTATAGGGCATCACATTTTATAAAATAAGAATCGAGAGCTCAAAAATCACAAGCCACTTTTTCAGAAGACTTCTCAAAACATATAAACTATATTGAACATGGAAAGTGCTACAATTCTGCAATAATCAATCACAGAAATGGCAGCTACTAAACAGGTCACAGTCAGAAATCCAGAACCAATGCAAGAAATGAAACATTTAACCTACCTTGAATGAACATAGTATCTCAGAAAAAGAACCCACATCCATTCTGTACATTCCCTGCATTTGTTAAATAGGTTTATCGCATATTTTCAATATTAAATAAAGCATTCAAATCTGTGACAGGCTATGAACTTTCTCTTAAAACTAGAAAGCAGCTGAAATTTTGTAGATAGCAATTTCACCATAAAAAAATTACATTTGTCAAGTCCATGACAGGAAAAATACAGAGCAATCACACATTCCTTCAGGTACTGGCATTCTATACACATTATTATCTTAAAATGAAATGCTGTTTACCCTCTGCTTTGAAGAATCATTTATAAAGTATTTTACACAAGCATGAAGGTCTCCTGTTCTGGACTATTCATACAGCCATTATTGAAAATCCCTGTTTTCAATATTTGGATTTGTTCTAGTAGGCAATAGCTACTTATGCCAATCAGTTCCTGCACTGTGAGTCTAATTCACATTTTCTTTCAGCATGGAAAAAACCCAACAAACCCTTTCCAAAAGCATCTTCCCCAAAATCACCATTAAATAATAAATTTTAAGGCTTTTTCAAAATGTGTGCCAAAATTATACTGACAAGTGGCTGCTCAACAAATTTCACAGGATGAGAATTTAGTTCATAGCTGGAACTGTCTAGCTCTTCCTTTTAACATGCTTTGAAAAAGCCTGCTCTGTAAAACACTACAGTTTGAGTCTGCTGCATCCATCCAACAGCACTTTTAGTTCTAATTCCATTTCAAACATGATTTATGACCTAAGTGTCAGTTTAATGCCTGCTTTCAGACACATGTATAAACTAGTCTATCCTTAAAGCTTGCTAAATCTTAAGCTTCCTTTCCATTTTGTTGGAATTCTCTTTCCAAACAGGTATGTAAATATCTACAAAAATGTACACAGCCACACAAAGTAGCACAAAAATGTACGAAGGAGTAACAAAATGCAACAACAGATGACAACATGTATTTTGGGGGATAAACCAAATAAAACCTCTTCCCCTAGTAAAACGTTTCAGGATAAAAACTGTTTGCCTTTTGTCTACATCATTATCTCTCCTTCCCATTTACAGGAAAGTTCTCCTTTCCCAGACTTATTTTTACTCAAAGTAAACAAGGAAAGAAATCCTCTTAAGTCACTGCCTGTGGGAGGCCAAGGAATTGCAGGGGTTTGTTTTTTAAATCACACAGTGTAGTTCTCAGTCCTCCTTTCTATCTTTTCTACCATGATCTGTACTACTGTTAAGTGGTTTTCTCAACAGCAGGTTGAAAAGACGTTTGTATTAAAAAAAAGTCTAGCTCCAAATATGTCACCTGTGTTTTGCTAGAAGATATGACCTTGCATTTACAGAGACACTTTGTCACATCTATTTTGCTGCAGTTCTTATCTGCTGGCTTAACAAACATATTTAGTGCTAGAAATTGAAGGATTTTTTTGAGAGGTAAACTTTTTCCTGGTGACATAGTTACAAAAACAGTCATAACTACTGAGTACATCACAATACAGTCAAGAAAAAGCAAGAGTAGATCATCAGTGAAAGTCACAAGTCATGATGCTTTCAATGAAATTCAAACACATTGTTATATTTTTCTTTTATGACTTCTGTCTCTCCATCCCAGAGGAAAGCAAATGTCAGATTTAATGAAGTCAGCCAACCCATTTAAAACTAGAAAAACAAATACCAATGTTATTTAAAACATATGTTGAATGTTATTAAATTCAGCACGTATTTACTTGCCTTAGATTATGAATTTTACCTTCCACTGAGAGTACAGAAACAATCTCTGAGCAGAGCCTTCCACCCATTCTACCAGATACTCCCTACTAACCAGGATTTGCTCATTGTCAACATAATTCTATTTTTCTCCTTTATTTTTCTCCCTCTTCTCTCTTAGTCACATAAAAACCATAGACAGAAGTTATTAAAGGAGCAGGATCCTGTTAGTGCAGGAATATCATACAGTCAATTAAATAGTTCTATTATTGAGTAATAAGTGGAAATTTGGCACAACAAAAATTTGCTGCTTAAAAAGCTCATGGCTAGGAAAAAAAAGAAAAGAGGATGGGACAAGATACAGGTCAAATATCCAAATCTCACAGCAAGGCAGCACATCAGACAGCACCTATCTTCCCATTTTTAAGTGTTTGAAAGAATCAGTGTCAAGACTAGTTTGATTAGGTTTTGGTATGCAATTCTTACATTGAGAGTTTAATTTTCATGAGGTAAGACTTCAGAATTACACACAGGACACAACGGATATCTCCATTTGGAGCAGACAGCTGGCTGGAGACAGGGCCAGGTTCTGCACGCTTTGGAACACACTGTGCTGCAAATGTATCAGCCCTCAGCAGTCGCAGAATACAAAGAGAAAATAAGGTTAAAAGATCCAAACACATGGGAGCACTAGTCCAGCAGATCAAAGAATATCTCTAGCAAAAAAAACAGGACCACATTTTCTCCTGTGCTAAGTTACAGGAGGGGAGTCCTTGACCTCCAGCTCTCAAACTACTCTAGCAAAGCAACGCAACCTTTGGGCTGCTCCAACATGCACCTTGCTGATCCCTCAGCGACAATTCAGAAGGTATTAACTGAGCAGGCTGAACCACAGGAACTCTTCTGAGTAAATATGCATTTATTTTTCATTTTTCTAGCATAAAATAACAAGCACCCACTCGGTTTTAACCAGAAAGGGGAAGACACTTCACTGCAAAAAAAACAGGGAAAATTGTATTCCAGATTAGCAAGGTGATTTCAGAAGCTAGATTCTGTCATTTGATCAAAGTACTTTTGGTATTTAGAAAATAGAGGGAATTCTTTGGGGAAAAAAAAAATTCTGTAAAAGATTAAGCGAAAATAATACACACTTGTCAGTGCAAACAATGAGATAAATGGTGTCCACCTTGTTCAGAATGCCAGTAACTGCAAGGTATTACAAAATACCATCTGTCCTCTCAGAACATCTTAACAGTAACCAGTATCTGAAAGGATAAAAAACCATCCCAGACATACAATCCTCTAGTGCTAATCTATTTGAGGACATTCCCTTATTAGTAGAAATTTTTCATTAGAACACATCTAGAAGATGAAGAACACTCCTACAGATATAGTGCTGGCTGTGGAGGGCGTGAGGTGTGACAGGGACTACCTACACAGAACAGTCAAAAACATTTCCTGTGGTCACCCCTCAATGCAGCCTATGGAGAACTTCCTGACTTGATAACTCCTGACATCCCTCCCAGTCTGAACCTTCTTATAACCACGAAATAAATAAAATAGTCTGGTAACTGGGTTTTACAGTTAATCAACAGATTTTATCTTTGATATACAGTAAAATAAGAAAGCTACATTTGCCCAAATATCCAGCACTCCACAGCATTAAAGCTGTTGTGCACTACAGCAATCAGGTTCTTAAACTGCAAAGATACTTTGGCAAATCCAGCACACCACTTGCCTTGAATTGTCATTTATAAAAGAGGGGCCAGGCAAGCAGCTCCTAGGTTTTCTCCATGCAGTATCTTTCTGTACATCATTGAGCTAGACAACAGATCAAAAGGCTCAAACTCCTCATAATAGCAACAGAAGAGAAATCCTGAGAAATCCTTCTCCACTTGACAAGACAAATAATTCAAAATTATGCAGCTAAAATCATATATACATTCTATCACAATTGTCAGAGACCTCCTTGCCAGACAACTGAAGGTGTCATTACTTTCTGTTAATAGCACTGCAACAGCTCCTGCACTCCCTGAGCACCATCAGACACCAGGAGAGCCCAAACACTGTCATAAACCCACCAAATGAGAAGTGGAACAGAAAGTCCCCGGGTGTTACAAATGTCACTGTACTCTCCTTTTGTGTTGCTACTGCTCAAACTTGACCATGGGAGCAACAATATCACTTTGTACACAGATTAGCCATGAGGTCTAACCCATCATATCTGGAAATGCAAATAAAATATACTGTGCTGTTCCTGAATATTAATGATGCTTCCTATCAACTGTTGTTTATCCGGTTGTTTTTTTCAAGCAGAGTTGGCTGTGCCTGTGGTGTTATGCAACCCTCCAAATCCACATGCCTACTGCTCTCTGAGATCTCAAGGTAACAGAGCTGGAACCCAAACATTTCTCCGCCAAAAGCTTGTCTTTGTCACGGCATTTTACTCAAAGCCATGAACTGTAACTCCATTTGTCTCTATGTTTTTTCATTACTAAAACCTAAGTACTTCCAACTATCAACTACATACCATAACATGACATTAACTAGAAAGTTAATGACTTACTATGCAGCTTATTTAGCACGAGGCAGCATTAGATGGAGAAAAACTGATAAACTGTCTCTGTAGGGTGATGTGAATTGTTTCTGAGCAAAAAAAAACAGACTGAAGGCCAAGATACCAAACAACCTGATGATTTGTGCCACATAGGCACTGAAGGCTGTACTACTGTCACCAGTTTCTTAAATACAAAAAATCACTAAAAAACATCTAACACCTCAGTTAAAGAACTGTTATGGACTTGTAAGACGATAATAAGGATGAAGGAAGTCTTACATTGTCAGCATGTCTCCTCAGAGGACTGCTCATGCCTTTCTATCCCTTTCTGTAGCTCTACAGGCATGCACAGGTCTTCACAGAGCAAAGTACAGCAAAGTTGCCACTTAAAAAACTTAGCTAAAATAGTTTAAATTCTATACAAGTCCTGTCATTAAGTTCACCTGCTTCATTGTCTCTGTCACCTTTTGAACCCTTGACAATGCAAGTTCTCAAGGCCATATACACTCATGAGCACTGTTCTCTTAAGCAAATAAGAAGTTGCAAAACAATTCACTGGTTTCATACATAGATTACTTAATAACTGCCTAAAAGCACCTTCAGCAAAGTATGAGTCCCTCCCCCTTTCCCTTTACAACTTTTCCAGGATTTCTGCACACCAACATTTTTCTTTTGTATTAGTACCACATCCCCCTTACATCACTCCCACGTATTTGCCTGATTCCAACCCTCCTGTATGGATGAGGACCCCTTTTTTTCAAACTTGTTGCCACATCAAGCACAGGTACAAAGGCATGCTCCAAAGGCATCCAAACCCACACATTCTTCTCTCAGATATAGATTTTGGCACCTTTTGATTCAAATATTTCTGTCACCCCACTCTTCCCACTCATTCTGGTTATTCTGTCAGCATTTTCCCCCATGTTTTTAGCCCTCTGACATTCTTTCAGAACCTAAACATCACAGCCATGTGAAGAAGCAAACATATGGTGGGATCTATGTTAAACCAGCAATTACACACAGGGATGAGTTGTCTGAGTGTCTTTAGGAAGAAACATGCAGTGTGATACCTATCTTAGGCCATTTTTCATCTTTATGAGCTGTGAAACAACCAATCCATTAACATCTGTGACGTCAATAGAAAAAAACCCCACAAAACACATATCATTGCAATAATTTTTTCTCATCAGTTTCATATTTAAATGCCTGCCAAGAATCTCGACTTTTTATTGTCCTGCTTTTCTACTGCACTAATTCTTCCCTGTCAAAACTAGAGCAAGTTTTAAACAGTCATTTTCCACCAGCTTCCTTTAGAAGCACTATAACCTCCGACTGCCAAGTTTATTGCTCACCTTGTTACACTAATCTTTTACTTTCTATTAAGGGCAAACAAATTTCTGGAAAACTGGTCAGTATACCACTCACAATGAAAAAAGCAACCATGTTTGATACATGAATTGCTAGCACTGATATAGTCCTAATCTAAACTCTACAGAAGACAGCATAATGCTGCTTTAAAAACCACACACACAAACCTCCAGCCACCTTCAAGTGGAAAAAAATGACAGCTATGTTACACCAAACAGGTTTTTTTTCTAGAAAACGTGTGTACGACTGTAACAGAACAGAAGAGTGCAGTCAGAGCTCAAACAGAGCAATTAATTTCCAGGTCAGTAACTGTTGGTGTCAGACCAAACTAGTGAGCACTGTCAAGCTGGCACTGAGACCATCACCACAAGCTCTCTGCCTCACATACAGAACTGGGAAAATCTATGGGCCATGGGAAATGAGGTCAGGGAAGCACAGANTTTTTTTTTTTTTTTTGTAAAAAGTGATGCAACAAATTAAACAAATCATTTGTGAGACAGAAGCTTTAACCAGTAAACTCTGAACACCTAACTAATGTAAGCTCTTGCACTAACCTGGACAACATCCGTGATGCAAAGTAACTCCAATGAATGGAAGAAGTCATTTTACAAATACATCATTTAGAAAGAACTTCTCCCTTAGAGAAAACGCAAGTGGGATTAATACCGGTCGGGGCAGGAAGCCAGCTAGTACTTCAAATCAAAATTGTGAAACTCAGGGTACTTCCCTGCTACAGTGGCACAGACGTGACAGCCACGGCCGCCTGCTTTCCCCTGCTCGCTCTAACCCAGCACAGCAAGCAGCACCTGTGTGGGGGGACAGGCATCCTCACTGCTGCCTTTTCCATGTGGTTTCCCCCGCCAAAAGCATTTCACGGATGTTTTCCTTCCATTTCTTTCACTTTCAAATCCTCAGCACGCAGCGGCTGCAAAGCGCTCAGGGACAGGGAAATAAATGAGAGATGCACGTCGGGTGAAAAAGCCTTAAAACATTTCGCAACGGGAAGGAGGAAGAAGCTGCGAATCTCTGAGGTGTCGGTCCAGGGAAAAAGGCACCGTCATTTCTCCGGGAAGTTTGGGGAGCCCTTCCCAATGGGGGCCACACGTAAGTGAACGCGCTGTCCTCTGTGCCAAGGGGGGTTCGAGGAAAAAAAAACCCACAAAAAAACCTAACCAAAAGGCAAAAATCCGAAACACCCCAAACCCTCGGATACAGGTTAAAAATAAAACTAAAAACCCCGACAGTAACGATCCAAGTGCAGCCTGCGGGTCTCTCCAGCCCCTGCGGGAGGAACGACTTTCTTCCCTCCCGCACCCCGGCCCTGCTGCCCCGCTTCCTCCGCGGCCCGGGCAGCGCCGGCGGGACGGGGCC
>VZRF01005967.1:0-137469 GCA_013396875.1 Vireo altiloquus | reverse complement strand
GGAGAGGGGCTGGTGTGAGCGGTGGGGGCGTGAGGGGGGAGCCGCCGTGACCTACCCCGGGCCTGGGTTGCCGTGGGCCGGCTGCCCCGCTGCCCCGAGATGCGGCTTCTCGGGCACAAGAGCCTTGCGTGGGCCCGAGTGTCCCTCGGAAAAAAAATCTCAGCTCCCCATAAGGGCTCCGGCCGCAGCCCGTCAGGGCTCAGCGCCCTCAGCCAGGGCTTCAGCGTCTGAGGCCCCTTGCTCTACCCAGGAGAAGCGGCTTCGCAACTTGATTGTTTTATCTTCGTTTTCTTGACAAAATGCGAAGCTGTACACATGTTGGAATAAAGACTTTGAAAAGAGGCCAAATAATCACTGATTTAATGTTAAAGCCCAAGTGCATGGTGCGTGGGTCTCCCAAAGCAGGGAAGAGGTGCGGGAGGATCTGGCGCCCTGCTGTCGGCAGCATTGTCATGAACTGCTGTTTGTTAAAATCGGGCGTAGAAACGTGTTGATGTCAGGCAGTGATCTCTTCGAAATCTTCCACTGGAAGAACTCTTCCAACCTGGACACGTTCCTGTGTCCCCTGCTCTGGGTGACCCTGCCTTGGCAGGGGGGTAGTTCTGGGTATCTCCAGAGGTCCCTCTCACCCTTGAAAAATCTGTGATTTTGCTCTGAAAACAGCTGCTGCTTATGGAGACAAAACAGTGTTCAGCGCCAAACACTTAGACACACCTATACAAGTCTGCATCTTCTGCGCCTGTGTGACTAAGAGCTAAAGGAGATTATTTTAAGCAGTAAAGACCTGGGCATTTGTGACCAAATACAGTTGTCACTGAAGTCAGCGACAACTTTGACACTGAATTAAAGAGAAGTGTTTCTGTGTATGAAGAGCACTGTTCCTGCTGCTCCCATTTGTTCCCAGGGAATTATGATTTGTAGCAACGAATCATAATCGTATCTGCTATAGTTTTTAGCGTTCATATAGAAATTTAGAATGTAATTCAGGATTTAAGATGGATGATCTAATGTCTGAGCAACTGAATCTTGTGGTAAGTGCTGATGGTTTAAGCATCTGCATTTAATTAGGAAAATAACGTTTAAACAGCAGGGAATAAAACTATTTTTATCAGGCACTTAGGAAAGCTAATGTTAGCAAAACTCTGTATTAATGCTAGGCATTATTGCAAAACATTTAAATACATCAAAGCTGAGTCTCAAACAGCTTGCACTACCCTATTCATCTAATGTGAAGTTGAAAATAACAGAGTGATTTCATAGCTATGGCATGTTGCCTGGAGAGTGGCCTTAAGCCAGAAGCTGAACTGATACACTCAATATTCGTGCTCCTCCTTTATCATCAGATGTAGAACAGGGTCCTGACCACTACACACTAAAATTCATATGCCATTACTCTGAAGTGCAACTATATTTGTCACTCTGTCCCTGCCAAATTCAAATATGAGTTGCACTTTCTGCAAGCCTCTGTTTCCATGGCTTGCAGTTGTGTTACATAAAGCTGCTTGGCGCTGTCTGTTCCACATTTGCTGTAATGATACTGTTTCACCAGACAAAACTTGGAAGCAATTTGCAAGTGATTTGAACCCTGCAGTTTGTACTTTTCACTCTAAGATGTTTGTATTTTAGTGGATGAAAGTATATTGATAGGATGGAATTATTTTGCTTTGTGCAGCAAAGGCTCCCATTGCACCTTTTCAAATACACAGAAAAATTCCACTAGAAAAACATCCTTTCTTAGCATCCTGCCTAGTAAAACTTTTAAACTGCTCAAAAGCCCACACTAGACATTTATGAAGTTTCATCTCACCCTTGAGAGATAGTTTTCAGAAGAGAAAATTGAATCAGAGCAGCCAAGCCAGATATTGATTAGCCAGTAACACTTCAGCACTTCTCAAATCAGAGGTCAACTGTATTAAGAATTACGATTCCCACATCAGAGACCCCACTTTAAAATAGTGCCCCGAAGCCCCTGAATTTACACAGCAGACTTACACAGAAAAAAAAGCAACTGCTGAAAAAAAAGTCTCCTTCCGAAGATTAGATTTAACCCACTGCCCAGGCTCTCTAGATTAGACTCCAAGTTTTCCACTTAAGTGTCTATGAGAGCAATGATTTCAGATGTTTGTTTAGCAAGATCAGGATACAAATGCTGTCTGATAAAGAAATATTTACATAAAAATAAGAACACACACTTAAATGTTAGGTCCAGCAAGCATTTATTTATATGTGCATGAGTAATTCTTATATAATCAATGGTGCTACTTTTAGGTTTATAAAATTAAACATTGGTAACTACAGAATCATTGCCTGAACACACAACCATCGAGTTGTCACTGGGGCTGCTGATGCTGCTCCCTGAGCTTGTTCCTGTGCAAGATATTCACGCATTTCCATTAGTTTTGAATGGTGTTTTGGGGCCCTTTTTCAGCAGGAGCTGGTGAGGAGCTGTCAGGCTGTGCAGCTACACACAGTACACGATGAGAGGAGATGGAAGTGCAGCACTGATGCCAGAGGGTGAGCTGCCTGCAGCGTTCCTGCCTTGGGAAACTCTGAAGCCCTTGGCAGCTGAGCTCTTTCACCTGCCCCATCCCCAGATGCACCAGCCCAATCCCAGGCTCCCAGGGCGCTGCTGCAGTGCAGGCAAAGCACATGATAATAAAGGGGGTGGTTTGCTCTGCTGCACTACTTTGGGGCAGCCCAGCTCTTGTGTTGCATCTAGAAAACACCTCTGTCCTTTGGGACAGAAAAACAGCAAAGCCAAAGAGGTGCAGCATAGAGATGTAGGTTTGTGTAGCAAAAACCAGTAATACGCCTTACAGTATCATTTTCCTGGTGGAAAACTCCTCTCAGTCATTACTTTGCTTTTAATTAAATATTTTGTAATTTCTATAAATGAATATTTCAATCTATGCATTATTTACTTAGATAACTATGGTGCAAATTAAAAATGTACACTATAAAAATGCCTGTTTTGTTTCTAATCCATAGAGAGAAAGGGCTGCCTGCAAGATACAGGATTTCTTCAAGGCATTTTTATTCCACAAGCATTCACTTACTGGCTGAAGCATCAATTATATAGAGATAATCAGTGGCTGATTTTCAGTCACAAGGCTTTTCATCTAAAGATACATGTGTATTCTTACCTAGAGCAACCAGTCTTCAGGGAAAAAGTAAGAGTTAGAAAAAAACTGAACTTTTTGAAGGAAAACCTTGCGTGCAGTTTGTCATTCCTTTTTTGTGCCCTGCAAGAAATAAGATCAGATTAAATTACAGGATGCACAAGGTGACATTTCCAAGGCACTTACTGCATCTCCACAATAATGCGTTATTTTTTTATTTCTTCTTACCCTTTCCTTCAGTTGTTAAAACCTGGATCTTGACGTAAAACCTCACCTTTCCATTGTTGTATTTTTCTTTTCACTTGAGAGCTTTGTTTAGAGTGTGGAACTTCAACTTCTACCCAATGCATTAATCTCAAGAGAGCTGGATCCCAAGTGCCAGGTGAGGGGCTCCATGTGACACACACAGAAAGTCAAACCTGTCAGTCCCTTGCAGGCACAGAGAACTTTGCACTGCACCATGCTGCACCAGAAGATGCTCTACACTTACCTCATCCCTGCCTGTGTGGAATGGCCTGGCCTGCTAAATGCAAGTCAAGAGAGTTTACAATCAGTGCTGCTCACTTTGCAAGGCCCCAGGATAACAGGAAGCTGTGGAAAGCATTAGAATTCATCCTCCCTTTGAGCCTCACTGTTAACTTTTTAATTACATGTTGCCTGTAGGCCATAATGCTCAGCTTGTGGCTTTCTCTAAAGCTATTTTGTTTTCTTTTTCCCCAGGGAAGCAGTCCAAGATTAGAGGAAATAGGAAATCCTAAAAAACTATCCCTTATCTTCCTGAAGCTGAGTATGACCAGGGTGAAGAATAAAACACTGATTGTTCATGCTCCTTTTTTTTTCTTTCTTTTGTTTTTTTTTTTAAGGGAAGAGATAAAATTTTTTAACCCATGGGTCATAAAGTTTGGAACATCTCCAATGACCCTGTCTTGATGGAAAGTGGAGGACTCATAATCTTGCAAAACAAGGGTTTTGTGAGGAAATGTGTTAATGTAAGGCAGTTAATTTCTATTATATTCTTGACAGTAACATAATTTTGAAATTCTGTATTATAAACAAGGATAACCTTATAAAATGTGAGTTTTTCTCCAGACTCTTTATTTAATGAACTATAAAAATACACTGTTCCAACTAATTAATTCTTATCCTCATCTTTTTGTAACAATTTACTTTTCTAATGTGTAAACCCTAGTGATTATTGGCATTCACACACCACCTCATGGTTAAAAAAAATTGCCAGGCAGAAAATGATGTATCTCAATAAAAAACTAATCTCATAATATTCTGTGGGAATTTTTTTTCTGCTTTGTAGCGCCTCAGTTAAGACCACTGAGTGGATAAAGAAAGCTTGAAATCTGGAGAATAAACACAGGGCCTGGTATTCAAGTCTCTTGACACCAGTCACCTGGGACATTACCCTGACAACTGCAATACAAACAGTTACACACCTAGGGATGTTACTTTGGAAAGGAGCTTGAGGTCTTTAAGGAAAAGGTACATTGGGATTCTGTTCATGATTGTACACTCTCTCTTAGTTTAATAGCTTGCTTCAAAATAGTGTAACATCTGCTATGTGGAATGTTTTCCAGGTAGTGGCAAGTAGGATTTCAAGCACCCTCCGGTAGGACCTCAGTTTCCCATTTCTTGGGGCAAAACCAGCTTAATTGGATAGAGGTTTTCTGAGAGATCCTTCTGGTTCAGACTCTATGAGTCACATAAATCTCTGTGGGATTTAGATATGAAGTAAGCTTGTCATAACTAACATAACGTATTTTTATGTTTCCAGGAGTCAGATTTTTAGTATTTGAGTTAACTCATATAAAGCCAACTAACATGTTCCTATCCTGCACTCAAATGATGCAGTAGATACTCCTGAAGGTGGTCCTTGCTGTGCTGTTGGCTGGATTGTAGCCAGCTTGAATGCTGAAAACTTACCTTGGATGCCTGTGGATCTTGCCTGTCCCAGCAGCAACGAGCTATGATTATACAGGCTCCTTCTCAAGCATCCTCTTTTCTCTCAAGTCATCCAAGGGAAAAGGGAAAACAATTTAAGAGACCCTTAATTCAGTGCTTTCCATCAATTCTCCACCATTTATGTTTGTGCCTCAATGGTAAGTGGCAGGATATTAGCCAGTATTGGTGAGTTCCTCCCTTTCTCAAGGGTAGGAGAATAAATTTGTGTCCATTGACTTTACCCCTGTACCTGCTTTGTACAGGTGTCTTAAAGAGCAGTGGTTATTCCCAAGCACAGGCGTGTCCATGACAAAGCCCAGGGCTCCAGCCTGTCTGGGTTACACAAATGCCTCAGCAAACAAGGCAGAGAGGCTTGGAGAGGCAAGATAGACACCTTGGAGAGGCAAAGAAAATTTCAGTGCCTCATCTAAAACTGATACAGCCACCTTGGGTGACAAAGGACGATATCGAAGAGCTCTGCCAACATCGGCCATGAACACAGGTTTCAGATATATCAGTGGGTAGGAGAAAGTCTTCCAGATGAAGACAAAATCACTTGCACTTGCTCAGCACTGGAGAGGCTGTTCATTAGTGCAGCTGTAAAAGCAATTTTTGCTAACAGAGATGCATTTTATACAGCAAAAGGGTTTAACAAAAGCATTTACCAAACAGAGTAAGATGGCAAAAACACTTCTCCCTTCCAACACAGTGTTTACAATAAAGTTTTTGGCATTTCAGAAATGACAAATTAATCACATCTCCATCTGGTATTTATGATGGGACCTGTCTTTTCAGCAGCTTTCCTTTCACCATCATCCTTCCTACCTAAACCAAGCATGTTCACATGTGTGCTAATAACACCCTGTGTGTCTCTGGGCAGATCTCCTGGGTAGGTGTGTCCACCAGGAATGCCAAGCTGGCTCCCAACAGTTGCTGACCTCCCTCCCTGTCCCGGGCTGGGCTGTGCACGTCAGTCACGCTTCCCTCACACAGACACAGCACAATGGTGTTTAGGTCACACTGATGGCTTTGAATAGCAATCACAAAAAAGACTTTTGGTTGGGTTCTCCCCTCCCACCCAACTTGTTTTGGCATAAATACAGTAAAATGGGTTGATTTACACTGCTCTGGGGGAGTGAGACTTTACTGGCCTTTAGTTTGGAGTACCATAACCAAAAGGTGATTTTTAGGGCAAGTTGTGTATCGTATAGGAAGAATATATATAAAGTCTAATGACAGGTCATGCTACCACTGATTCCACACCTTCACGTTTCACTTCCAGCTAAGCTTTAACAAAAGTCACTTAGGCTCAGAGTTTCAAAAACCTGTCTACAATTTCAGTCAAGTTTCAGAACTAGCTACAGAATAAATAAACCCATAGGAAGTGTTTAGCACTTAAGCTTTATAAATCTGAAGCTGGATACTCAAAATCTGAAAGTGTGTGTGCATACATTTATTATTTTTTAAAAATCCTCTCATGGCCTAGTATCCTAGGAGTAGGGTGCAATAATCTACCATGAAGGGATAACTGGGGACTCTGCAGACAAAAAAAATAGCAGTGAACATGACAGATGATGTTCCTACAGCCATATGAGGCAAACAAACATATGGTTGCTCTGTCTGAAGTTCCTACAATGCTTTATGTCTTCAAAGTGTAGCAAAACATTGGCTGATTAACATAATTAAAGCATTTTACAAATGATTCCTAATTATTTTTGCAAATGTAAATGAAGATGCTGACATGAAGTTTTTTGCTGTGCATGATGAATACTGAGTTCTCATTTTACTGAGTACTGTAATCAAATTTAGAACAAACGTTATATAAGTGCATAAGTAATCCTAATCCTAATCCCTTTTCTGCTGTCTCACTTTCTCCATCTAGGCCTGCTGCAGCTCTAAATCTATAAATCTCCCATATTTTGTGATTTCCTCACATATTTTTATTTTTGTTTCCCAACCTCCTGCCTTTCTGAAAGCAGACATTTTTAGTTGCTAATGGTTCTGATGGAATGAGAAGTTTGTTTTTTAGCCTTCTGGCAGTTTTCTGACAGTACTGTGTGTTTTATCCCAGTAAATGTACAGCACTGATGTTATTGCTATAAGATGTTAAGCCTCACCCTCTTGAAACAAATCTAGAGGTCTTTGAGCGTTTTTTGCTCTGTCCTTAGTTGGATATCTATTGTTTTCAATGTTTTATTAATATCAGTAGATGTTGGCTGAGGGTAAGTCAACAATGCATAATTCAAAGTAGCCAGAAGATATCAAAGATAGCTATAAACAATCTAGTTGGTAACAAATCAGTTCTAGCTTTGGAACACTGAATTCCCTGTGAGCAACCTGACCCTGTTTCTGATTTTACCCTAGGATTTGTGCCATTGCTAAAATCTGAAATTATTTCACTGGCTCAATGAAAAACTGCCAGGAGGGACAGGATCCAGTGCAGATTTAAATGCTGGACTCAGAAAAACAAGGGAGAGTGTGCTACTGAATCTGTTTTTTGATATATTTCCACAAGATGTTTTGGAATTTACTTAAAAATTTCACCAAAGATTTATAAAATAATCCACATATCAATTAAACAATCTTGTAAAATTATCTTTTTTAAATCACCTTTATTAAACTGTATTTCTTATGTGGAATATTTCTAAGGGTGCACAATAGCAAAAGATAAGGATTACAGATGAGTGGTTCACAGCATGTAATTTATCCAGTTAATTTAATTTCTTTGTATTTGTCTACAAATTGCTTATAATTGTATGTAATTAATTCATTATGTGAACCTAATTGCTAAAATAACTGTGAGATCGTCCAGCTGAAAAAAATAGCAGGCTTTTCATTGGCTTGAGTAGGAACAGTGCTGGGCCACTGGAGGTTTATCCCTACTCTGTAGATCTTACTGAAATTATTCTTTGGAAGTACATATTTGACCTAATATTCCTTCTATTTCTTGCTTGCTAAAACAAAAATCATTCTTAAGCAGAGAAAATTCACATTTATAAATTAGTGAATGAGACCTGCAGATATTCTCCAATTTTATTTTATTTATATTTTCAATATCATACTGTCCACAAATCTGTTTGTTAAAATATATCTGGAAGAATCCACTAGATGATGAGCCATAGAAAGCAAAATTGTGCTCCATATTTTTTAAGTTGCTGTATTTCCTCCTCCTCCTCTGCTTATCCTCAGTTTTGCTCATTCCACAAAAATATATTCAGATTTTTCAGTATCACTGACATCAGCTAGGACTTAGGCAATTGTTTTCTAGAAAATAAAATGGGCAGTAGTTTTCCAATCCCACACTCCTGCCCAAGGCCTGCTGCACCAGCCAATCCTGGTCATCCAGCTGCTCCTAAAAATCAATCACAAAAGATCAATATCCCCCAATGCATTAAGTTTTTCTGAACCTCTAACCTAGATATTCTTCACCAATAGGTAATTTTTTTGCTTCTTATCCTAAATAGGCCCAAATAGGAAGTGTAATACTGAGCAATACCTGTGTACAATCTGAAAACACTACTTTAGCCTGAAGAGCATCCAGTTTCCTTAAGTTTTCTGATAAAATCTTGTTCTTTTTGTTGCTCTCATCTGGACATTATCCCGGCCGCTTCCTTTCCAAATTTACAAGTACCAAACGGAGCTGGTACTTTAACTGAGGGCTTATCTGTGCTGCATGCAATGGAAAAATGATTTCACTTATCTCACATGTATTTGTATAACCCATAATAAGATATGGTTGTTTTTTCCCCTATAGCTATTACACTTTTGACTACTGGGAAATATATGCTCTGCTATGACATTTTAAACTTTTTTTCTGTCACGCCAAATTGGTCATTTTATAGCTAATGTTCATGCAATTTATTATTCTTAAATAATTCCTACTTTTTTAAAAATTAACATTTTTATTTTAGCACTACCCAGACTATTTATCTACTTTACCAAGATTTTTTTGAATTTACCTTTTCTCTTACAAAGTGCGTCCCATCTTGGTATCATCTGCAAATATAATAACACAGTATTCCCTAATCCCAGTGCTTAATGAAAATACTGATTAGTATTGGACCCAGAACAGACTCCCACAAGAACCACTCTTCAATTTATACAATGAAAATGGGTTTGACCAGCACTAGCTCTTATTATTAACATGGAATTGAGTTATCCTGATAGATTCTGGTGCACTCGATTTGCCCAGCTGCCTTGGAGCCTTTCTTGAGCCAAACAGGATTCTGGGTTAGTCAAAGAATTCATTACAGAGCCCACAGATGGCTAAAACCATTGTTATTGAACTGCATCAGCCCTTTGGAGGAATGCCACCTGAAAGTACCTAAAAGTGATACGGACAAAGTGCATTGTCCAACTTGTACATTTTTAATGATATTCTGCAAGGTAAATGTGTGTGGTGCCAGCTGAGCTTGCCCTTCTGCATTTTGCCAAAACAATACTGCAGGTGACCCAGAAAGTACCGCAGTGAAGAGCTGAGGTTGGGTCATCTACACCACTGCTGCACATCCTTACGTTCCTTTCTCACTTCTCATTTTCTCACAGCTCCAGCTCTGTTGCTGGGCTGATGGTAGCCTCAGGAGTGCAGATCTTGGCTGTAAAAACACCATGAAAGCCACCCCAAAGAGAAATGTTCCTGTCTTTCTGTCTTAATTGGTCAAATAGTATTTCTTGTAATTGGGAGAAAGAACAGAGGAACGGAGAGACTCATGGATACGAGTCAATTCAGATGGGATTTACCTATTTTTAATATATTTTTCTTTTGTGAACTTACTATCTTATTTGAATGTATGTGTCTTTGAGCTGCAGAAGGAACTGGGGATTTGCCTGTGTAAGGACACACATAAATTAAAGAAACAAGCACCTTCTTTTGATAAAAAAGGCTGTTGCTCAGAGAAGTATCTGTAAGGGAAGATTATTAACTCTTTTCTTTCAGATTTGAGGATCTGATTTCCATTCTGAGATTGAAGCACACTACTAACAGTATAATTTAGATATCAGATTTACCTGTTCCCTACTGCTGCCAGCCTGTATTTGGTTTCAGGGTTCTGATGTTGACTATTAACCTATTTAAATATTCATCAACAGCCTTCTGCCAAGGGGGATTAATTCACTATCTTGGGTCGCTGTCAAGTTGTCAATTTGTCAGATATTTTTCATTTGCCAGTGCCCTTTAGAGTGACAATGATGGCATACTTACAGCTGAGAAGCAATTTTACTGTTGGTATCTCCTGCTCTAGAAAAGCTGTCCAATACTTGAGTGGGTAAAGCTTGCTGTTGTGTCAGGTCTGAAAAATAGTCTTTTAACCAAAAAGTGAGAAGTGTCTATGGAAAGGAACTGATGAACCATCTTGTTTGATTTATGACAGTGAGGGTCTGTAACACCAATATGAAAGTTGCCTCTGAAGCTAAAGAAACACTGTCAGTTTTTATACCTACTTCATTTTTCATCCAGAACCATGAATAAAAGACATAATATTAATCATGGAAGGATTCTGGCTCTCCCCTCCAGTGATGACCAGAATTAACTCCATGTCAGCCTTTGATAGAATATGGAATCATTAACTTATTTATGGAACCAATAATTAAACATTAACTAATTATCATTAATGTAATATTTATTTAACATCACATTATTTACATTATAATTAATACCAGTGCCTTAAAAAAACCACATACAAACTGGCTATATTTGTTTTGTTTACCTCAACTTTTAGACCATCTTTCTCGGGGACACTTTCAGAAACATTTAAGACATAACCCTGCAGCTGATGATTCATATATTTTTCATGATGAAAATCAAATCTGCTGCATCCGGTGCACAAAACTCCTTTTAGAACTCAAGTACTTCCAGCTTCCAAGTGAATATTAAAAACACAAATAAAACAGTTTTCCAAAGCAAAGAAATTCTGTTGAAATTTATAGAGACAAATGTTTATTTTTGCATTATTATTTTTAGGAATGCTAGTCCACCAGGAAGAAGTCTAGGTAAGCCAGTGGAGTTACAACAGGGATGTAAATGGGATAGGAATGAGACCCTTGGGCTCCCAGACTTGCTTCCCTCCCCTGGGGCTGTTTTAGGTCGACATACAAAGTGGAATGTGGAGGGATTTTCCCTTTCTCAGGCACGTCTGATGTGGAGGGTGAGCAGAGCATGACGCAGTGTGACAGCAGGTCAGAGCCCATGAGAACTTCACTGCTGCCACAAACATCCCAGAAAGGCATCTCCAGAAAGTGGTAACCCCAATACAGCCTTTTCTAAATGCATCTCCCAGGACATGCACACAAAGAAGAAACTCCAGCTTTAGAGAGAGCTCTGTGCTGGAAACTACCTTTTCTCCCTAAATACACAGAGGGTCTGACTCCTGACACCCACTGACTTCCAGTAATTGGTCCCAAGTCTAGAGAGGGCGCCAGTTTTCATCTAGTTAAACACCATAGAAACAGAAAACCATTTAATATGTATCTGCAAAGTCTGACAGTTCAGATTAATTGCTATGTTAAAAAAGATGACCGAACACACATAGATTTGCACAGTTCAGCTGGGCAGATCCTATCTCATTTGCTAGAAGCAGTTTGCATATGGTGATTGATTTCATTGTAGTCTGCAATTCTGTTGAGCAGGTGCTGTATTAGCAAATCTATCATTAAATAAATATGACACATGTAATTCTACACATGGGGATGCTTTCACAAGGCTTTGGACGTGTAACAAATTGGTACACGGGTAGACTGTGCTATATAAGATCAGATAGCTGAGGCTGCAGCCTGTACAGTCTACATTTCCACTCCGATAGCAATGCAGTGGTGCTGCTAGGTTAAGAGTTATATGAAAAAGAAGAAAAGATCTCCCTCAGGAGATCTCAATTTCCTGCAGAAAAAATTATCTTTTTTTTTCGGTTTTAACAAAAGCTGAACAACGGTGAATTGGAGCAAAGAAAGAAAGGAAATGATGTATGGATAGGGAGAGTCAATCATCTGGGAGATCAGTTCCAACATATCCATGGGAATGAACCTCTTTCATCATCATCAGGTTCCAGTGATGCTCCTGCCAGGCACTCAGTGACACAAACAAGGACTGGGAAAACCAGGAGCATTCAGGACTGAAGTTAATAGGGTGCACATTATTTTAGCACCCAAACTGAGTTCCAGAACAAAGCTAGTATGGTCAAATAATGATTTGTGGTTGTTTGCATTTTTTGTTCCCAATTAGTCCATAGGACTGTGAGCTGGCTGTGCCAACAGTGCATTTCCTGAGGGACAATTGTCCCCATCCTTCCAATGCTGCCAGTAAAGGAAAGGCAGTTCTGACAAAACTTAACACTTAACATAGACAATGTGGAATACATTTTTAAGTAATTGGTGTTTTATTTGCCCCAGTGAGCAGATCTGCTACACAGAGGTGCTCTTCTGAGGTCCTCACATACCAAGAAGTGGTTCTGGTTTCTCTCCAGCGTCCTCAATGCCCTGGTGAGTTGGGAGATTTAGACTCTGAGTCTTGTCATAGTGTTGCTTTCATTACAGTTCCACAGTTCACTTTTTAGTGCTCTCTTCAACGAGCTGCTGGTGAACTGCTAAGTTAATTTTAAAACATTTATTCTAGTGGTTAATGATGGTGTAGTTTCACAGGCCAGTCAGATGTATTGGTCTAAACTTTCTCCTTCTACAGGCCAGGGAGTTTCATTTGGTATGTCCCATATGCAGACTTTACTATTTGGTGAAACCAGGTGTTTTTAGTCCTTAATGAAAAAAACCCCCAACCAATTATTTACTTAATGTCTTCAAATGAGAAGGAGCCCAGCCCTCCGTTATGAAGCTGTTGCAGTGCTCAATCCCATCTTTGTTAAAAATGGAGGCAAGACTTTATCACTAATCTAATTTAACATATCCAGTGGATTTCAGAGTCCAATACTATCAGATATCTTAGTTATGTAAATATTTACAAACCACTGTCTAGTCCACACTTCACCTTTGTGTTAATCCTCTAAACGGATTAAGCTTTCTACAATTTTCACTGGGAGCTTTGTTCATTTTCCAGTTTACTCTTCCAGCTGGTTTGCAGACAAGCAGTGCTTTGTGGGGAATCAGACAGCCAGAAGTGGAATGAATGAAGTATTACAGATCAAAACCAGAAAGAAAGAAGAACCTGGGAAGGCCAGACATTACTTAAATGCTTGGTGCAGGAAAGCAGTGTTACCTGCCCTGGCAAGACTGGGGTTAGAAGAGGGCTCAAACACCCATCAGGCTCACACCTGACTAATTTGTTTTTTACTGCCCAGACTTCCCCATTGAGTTTGCTGTTAGCTGGGCCATGGAGAGGGCAGAGCAGGCCCAGGACTCCTCCTATTTCATGTCCTGCTCTCAGCTGTGGTGCGAGCTGGGGAACCCTCCCCGTGCAGCTTCCTCACGTCACTGCTCAGGAACTGCAAAAAGGATGTCACACCCTAAACCAGCCCTGTCCCACAGCCTCCTGACACTGAGAGAAGTGCAGCCTTCGCCAGGGAGGGACGACAGGTTGCTCTCACACCTCGGCAGCCCTGGATGCACCTCGGTGAATCCGGCTTCTCCTCCCACTCCCTGTGAGCTCATTAGAAACATCTTGCTGCTGGGAAGCAGCAATTCTCAGGGGAGAGGTTTGCAGGCAGGACTATGTGTCTGGACCTGCCCTGTCACGTCCAGGAGTGGGGCTCATCCTCCCAGCCTTGCTCCAGTGCAATCCTGAGTTTCTAAAGGAAATGGAGAAGCAACATAATTTTTAAGGAGCAGAGAAGTAATTGGGTAATTGCCTTCACAGTGACATGCTCAGCTTTCTACTGTTTGCACAAATGAATCACAAACAGGAAGATTGATACCACTGGAAACCTTGGGCTACCTCTCGAGGCAGAGATAATCGTTCATCTCATGCTTAGGCAGTCAGTAAACAAACAATAGCACTTTACACTTCATTTGTCTGCCTACAAGGAACGGGTTGTATTCATCTTTTATCTCTACACTCATCTTACACAATGCTGTCGTGCAATTTGCAGTGATTTTTTTTGAATTAGCAATAATTATAAGGAGAAACACACCACTGAGTAAATTATAGAGACACTTGCCATTTCCCCAAGCAGCACACTGCTGCTCTCTGCTTCAGTTCTCATGCTCATCTGCACCTGCTACAGGGAAAAACTCGACATGACACAAATTCAAAATATAATCAAAAGCAAGCTGAACCAGTCCAGAGAAGAGCGGTTAGAATTTGTAAAGCAGAAATATTTCTCTATTATAAGATGGACTAATCAGCTTTATCAGCATTTCTCAAGCTACAATTTCAGATCCTTCCTACAAATATCCAAAGGATATTACAAGAGCTTTTTTTCAGTTTAGAGCACAGTGCCAGTCATATGCATTTTTGTAAAAGTATTGATGTCTGTCTGCTTGCCCCTGCAAGGTCCCAAGAGCTCTCTGGGAATTTCCGAAAACTCAGAAATACCCTGGAAGGACAAACCACTCCCTGCATGTGCCATTGCTTAGTGCCATTTAGAACTAAATAGAAGAGGGTGACACAACATTCAGGTTTGGGGAAATGCGAAGCCCAAAGAGACATTGGCTGTAAGTTTGCCATTCCGTGGTCCTTCTCTGAGGACCATTCTCACTTGCATGGAATAATTCCTGGCAGCCTGAAAAGCGAATTGAATCTTACTGGCATCACCTTGGAACTGAGGTGATGAATCTCAGTTCTTAATTGTATCATAGATTGTACAAATGGGGCTGAACATTTACTCTGCAGTGCCTGAAATAACTCAGGACTCTCTCACAGCCATTTTTGAATGGCTTTAGACTTCCAGCCATTATGCTCACAAGAAACTGCATTTGCTCAGCCTGTTCTTTTTTTTCTGCTCCCTGAACACTATTTCCAGTCAATTATGGTCTCAGTTTCAAAGCCTGTGAAGAACACAGTTCCTCAAAAATCTCCACAGAGCATCTATAGGCTGCACAATATATATGAATTTCAATATGTAGCCTGGGAGCCAAATACAAGTCAGGGAAAGGACATTTTTATAGGCATGAGCTTATAATAATTTAAAACCTGAATACAGAATGGAACAACGGTACAACTAAAACTCTCTGATTTACACCATCTTCTATCAACACAGCCATAAGTAAGCACAATCAAAAATTATAGGAAACTATGGGACAGGAGTGAAAAATACTTGTGGTATCCTGTGCCACTTGTTGGCAGCTGATACACTGGGAAAATATTTAATATTGGCTATGGAAGAGCTCATATGGGGATTGCAGGGATTTCTCTTTACCAGCACATTTCAGTTTACCCTATATAAATAGAAGTCCTGGATATATCCACACCTTGGCAAGATTTTTGCAAGGAAGAAGCTATCTTAAAGATATCCATAAACCAGTTCTGAAAGCTGATGTAATAGAAACATTTCTCTGTCCAGCAGTTTGTCTGTAAAGGACTTGGCACTGTGGAATGAGATCCACTCATTTTCTTTAAATAATTGAGAATAATCCCTAAAGTGTCTTGCTCATCTGTTATTGCACCTTAGTCTCATCTCCAGGGCCTATGCCTATATATTTCCTAAACTGTGATGCTCCAAAATCTATTGTATGTACACATATCCAATGCATCATATTGGATAATCAGGGAGACCAGATTCCCCTCCAGTTCTACTGGAACTCAAGAGAATCAGATCCTGCTAACACTGTTACCCTGTTATCAGCAATACAGAGCTACGAGCAGGCTCCAGCTCAGGACCTTTGCTTATAAAGCTCTTTATTAAAGAATTACTCTGTTGAAAGGCTTTAGTAAACCCAGTCTCCTCTTACAATGGACTCTCTTATAGCCTCCCTCACTTCTGGCCATTCCTTATTTATACTACTCAAATTACTCAGCTCATTAGTCTGCCATTATAATAGAAGTCCAGTTTAGTTTATTTACTGTTTGTTAACAGCCTTTGCTTTTACAAAATGACACACGTTTTTATGCATTTGCAGAAATCTGGAATGTAACAGGAGCGAGAGAGTAAAAAAAACCCATCAGGGCTTTTAAAGACTTGAATCATTCACATAAACAGCCAGATGACTGCAGTCATTCAGAATAAAAATAAAATCAAAACACACAGACTTCCCTAAGCAAGTAGATAGCTCTTAAAATGACTAACCAGATAAAGGAACAAGCTAGTTAAAACCATATTGACTGAACCATACCACTTATGGAAACTCAGATAATGAGAGAGAGCACAGAATAAAATAGAAAGATCTTCCAAGTATTCTGGCTGCACTGAAACACAAAGCAGATTGCTTCCACTAAGGAGGCTTCAGCTCTTATTACTCTTCTTAAAGGGGTTGTGTCACCAGGATTTATTATTAATGTGGACATAAGCTTGCCAAGACACTCAGCTTTATGTTAAGGGGCCTCAGTGCTGATTTAAGGTGCCAGTTTGGCATTATGCACAACTTCAAGTAGATGCTTATCTTCAAGTTCTGTTGTTCCCACTGCTGATCCTAAAGAAATCATCAATTTAGATTACCTATGTTGGTAGGACAGCAGGAACTGGAGCCCCTGAATTAGGGGCTCATGCCCTCCTTGACATGTATGGTGAATCCTGTCAGAATTCACACCAACACGTAGGCAATTGCTTCTTAAATCCTTGCAGGTGGCTTCCAATGACACATGTTAGAGAGCTGTGTCTAGGCAGTTGGATTTGAAGATTGTGGCTTAACATATTGTTTAAAGAAGTGAGGCCAAATTTTCCACTCTGAAATTTTTGCTGTGACTTTTGGTGCTGGGATCAGCAACAAGCCAAGTTCTGTGGGAATAAAACCCGAAAACAACTGTCTCTAAACAACTGCAGCCAATTACAAGAATGGAGCTGGGAAAAAGAGAAGGCTGTTTGCCACATGGTAAGAAGTTCAGGAAGCCACTGCTTTGCAAACCTCCTGGTGCAGAGGCTTGGAAAATGGAACAGGGTTCAACTAGACAGAGACGTACCCTTACACCAGAGACAGTTAAAAGCAAGAATTAAGATTTTAAACCACCTTGATGAGTGTTTAGTTTCACATTGATGGATTGTTTCAACTTGTAAACCAGGATTGTTCAATGCTGCACAGAATCTCATACCAGGAGCTGATGGAAATGTTAACTCCTAACTGATGCCTCCTGCTACACCTCCCTTGTTACACAAGATGTTGCTTTATGGATTCTTGTGTGTAGTAGTACATCCGACTGAATTGCTTTACCAACATGCTCTTAACAAAACAACAATGCAGCTAGGTCAGGATAAACTAAAAATAACTTCTAGAACAAGCTATTGGAAAATTAATTGTTTTTGGGTCTAACCCACTATTCACTGCACTCCATGGAAAACCATCCACTGGTAAGCACAAGGAATTGCAAACCAAGCCTTCACAAGATTCTTTATCCCTGGGCAAATTATTACATAAATGCAAGAATCCAGAATAGCACCACTGAGAGAAAAACTGAGGATAGAAACTGGGTGTATCCCTAGCAGCCCATTTCAGGCATTTGTTCACCCGTACTGTTCGTCAATTAAACCAAGTTATTTAAGTTATTTTACACTTGCACTGTACACTGCCAGAGGCAAAACTTAAAGTTAACTTGAGTTAACTTTGCTGCTGTCCTTAGGGTCCTCTGCTGTATCATGAAGATTCCTTTCCTGTTCTGGTTAAGGGCAATATCACCATTAACTGTGAACTTTCTTGGTTTTGCTACTTTAGTTTGTGACCTCAATATTACTTAAACTAGAAAGGAGACAGTATTGAAATACATATCCAAGTAACCCAAAGAAAGTGTGTGAATGACTTCCTAAGCTTTAATAAACTCTCAACCTTTTTATATTCCTCCTGAATATTCTCCTTCTGTACTTGTGCTAAGCAGCTCTAGACCTCACAGCCATGGACTACTTGCCTCCAGTTTCAAGCGTTAAGAGATGGCATCAAGGACTGAGTTGTAGTGCTTTACCTTGCTGTAACTACTGGGCAAGAGCCACAGTTACTATGAACTATGAACCACGGCTATGAATCAGCAGTGCTGTGCTGATCTCCATCCCCTCTCACCCAACCACTCCTCAGTTACGCCAGTATAGCTTGGAGAACCAAGCTATAAGTACCAGCATGATGACTTAACATGCACAAAGTTTCTAAACTTCTAAGTCAAAAGTTCTTATAATATGATAAATACATAAAAATAATGAAGCCATGTTCTCTGGAAATCAATATAAGTAGGAATTAGACTACAGTGGTTCACAGGATGCAGAGTTTTTCTGGAGTTGCTGACATTGATTTCTTTCTTAATCATTTCCAAGCATCAATAAAAGATCTTTCTTCTAAGCATGTTAAGGCACTGCACAGGAGATATCCTTAGGAACCAAGTGAAGAGAGCAACCTGAGCCAGGAGTGAAACGCAGACCCAAATCTACATCACTTCTCTTCTAGGAGAAAGCTCTGACTATCAAGCAACAGTGTCCTGTGGAATGCAGCCTGCCAACTGAAACAGTTTTGCAGTAAATTAAGAAAGTAATTGCTGGTTTACATCCCATGGTCGTCAGGACATGCCCTTGAGATGTGTGTCCAGGTCCTTTTGTCCAAAAAAGTGTGGACCCTCTCTGCATTACATAAACAAAGGAGAGATTTAGAAAGATTCCCTCTCAATAGACCACAGCCCAATTACCACATGCCTCTAAGTACCTCTGCAATGTTAAACAGTAATTGTGGTTAAAATAACAATGTTACAGCAATGAAGGCTTACACGGAAGCTCCACTGTTTTTTAAGGTTACAATTCAGACCTTGTATTATTGAATCCATTTAGTTTTCTGTCCTTCTATCAGCTTGAGTGTTTGTGCAAATGGGACTGGTGATTGACTTCCTAATAACCAAAATGTAATTATTCCCTTATTTCACATCGTGGAACTGTAACTTTTTATTTCATCAATATAAATGTTTAAGCAGTAACGTCAGCGAGGAGCAGCTACGTATCAGCTGAGCTGTGAGTGACCTACATCACTGATCATGCTTCTTGATTAGTGTAAGCTTTAAGCTCATAAGCTGTATTCTGCACTAAGACAGACATTTAATAACAGTGATAATTAGCTAGTAGCTTGAAGTTTTCTAGTACTAAAGTCTACCTAAGAACATAAAAAATGGTAACTTTTCTTTGTACATGGAATTAAGAACAAATTTTGAGCTACTCTGACATTACATGCCTTCATACACGAGTCGTGGGTGCAATTCCCTCCTCATCAGTATATACTATTAACAATGTTTATGTAATCTAAACCGAATTGCTAATTTAAACATTTTCTGAAGTTCATAGCTTTCTTGAATCTAATGGCCATAGCCATACAGTAATCACAGATGAAAATATTTCTGTGTATAAATACATACATATGAACAGCTGGCTTGAATCAGTCTTCCAAAATAGTCAGCAGCAGATTAGGGAAAGAGACTAAGAATGAAGGACACATTCAGGGAGCCCTCCTTGTGATCTGGTGTTGGTTTCAGGCAGTATATTTGGACATTGTAGTTGTCAGTATCTGTGGGGCAGTGATTTTGAAAATGATCTTGGCTACGTGGGAGTCAAAGCAACCTCAGGGCTTTCAATTTCCTAAATTTCCCCACCACCACTTCCAGTGCAGCTATCCTCCCTGTTTTACTGCCACGCATTTCCCCTGCTCATGGCTACTGTCAATCTGTCTGCAACGGGAGGAGTGAGGATGCAGATGAAATGGGAGGAGAAAGAAACCCCAAGGCTGCAGGAGAGACTCCTTTCCTAAAGTCAGATTCTCCTGCACCGTGTCACTCACTTGCCTTTGCACCCAGGGTACTGGCCCAGTGCCCAAGTGGAAGGAAGTTGCTCTATGAAACAGGGTCAAGAACTAAGGGGATAGGTTTTTTAAACTATTTAAATGGCTAATGGTGTAGACAGGCAATTAGTGTGACTTTCAAATTGCATTTCCTAATTGCATAGTTAAATACACTTAATAAAATTTAGTCTTTGTTCCTTCTAAGATCAAAATGAAGGGAGAACAGGATAAATTACAATCCAGCACGTAATCAGCCTATTTTTGTGTGCCTAAATAAGATGCCTGTGTAAGAAGTGCAGTTTCTCATCTCTTCCCTGGTATTACCATTCTGCCTGGCTTTGCAGTGCTGAGCTGGAGGCTGAAAATGGGCTGGAGCTCAGCCACAACCATGCTGGCTTCCAGGGAGCATGAGGGGATGGACAGGCAGCAGCAATAACTCCACCAGCTGTCCTGGGCTCAACCAACCCCATCCCCAAATCAGATCCTTAATCCCACCCCTGAGTGTGAATTGGAGCCACTAAGCAGGATTGTGGGTAATAAGTATGGGAAGGCTTGTTTTGAGACAGTTGTGGTTTTTTGTGCATCTTTCAAAGATTCAACTCATAGTCCAGGTTGGACATGATGGCAATGCAAAGGCTGCCTCTAAAGTGAGGTGTGGGGTAGGAGTGGGACATCGAGGGTGAGACAAGACAGGCGGTTTACACTCAGACCTACAACACATTCAAAAATCAAAGCCTTTCTTTGATTCAGAGCAGTTTCTCTGGCTAGTTTGAATATCTGTGCCAGACACTGGCAGTTACATGATGTGAACACCCCGTCAGAGACAATTATTTTGCTGATTTGTTCTTGTGACAGCTCAGTTATACACCAGCACTTACAGAGAGTAACAGAACAAAAAAACAACTTAGAGCGTAGCCTGAAGTGCAGTGACAAGAGAGATTCATCTCTGGGGAAAATAATAAGGAAATACATTTGAGCACAGGAGCATCAGAGGGTTCAGGAAGTCAGTGCAGAGCGTGGGAGGGCCGGGTGTGAAGGCAGCTGACAAACAAATGCACCGACTGCGAGATGAAGTGCTCCCCTCCGGAGGAGATGGCAGCCTTTGAAGAAACAGCCCGGCGCCCAAGAACCTGCTACGTGGCTTTGGCTACTCTCTGACTTCCACATTCATCCTTAGCACTGCTGTTGCCCTGTAGCTGGATCCTTAATCCCCACAGGTGAATTGCTCCCCTCCTTTGAACTCTTCAACTCTGTGTCTCTGATCTGTGCTCCCCTGAGCCTGGCAGTTTTATTTCTGGTGTTTTGTGAAACAGTGAGCCTCCACCTCCTCTCTGGGCTTGGAGAACTTCTCTTGCTCCAGCTGAGAGGTGCAAATCCCCGTGGGCATTATTACTGCAGGCAGGCAGGTGGAAAGATGGCAGATAAAAATGAGCACAAGGTACACTCTTCTGCTCTCTTGTTCTAGCCTCATTTGAAAGCAGAAGCACCCTTCTCTGTCCCTCTCTGAATAGAAATAAAAAAGCCTGGAGTGTGAGAATGCTGTAAATAGTCAGATTGGATATGTGTGTCTGACAGCTCCTGTGCTCCGTGGGGAGGATGTGTTCTGGGTTTGTGACAGACTTCTTACCTCCCTTTGAACGCATCTTGGACTTTTTCTGATTTCAGCCCTAAATGTGCTTGTCTCCCCAGCTTTCAGACAGGACTTACAGAGGCTTAACTCATAGAGCCAGCCTCAGCCTTGACCTGGCACCCAGCTCACTGAGATGCCTTTGGAAAAACCAAAATCAAGCAATATCATCCAAGTGCTTTTCCCTTCAGAAATGAGTACTGGAAATGCAAAGCAACACTGCAGAGATGACCCTGAAATGGTGATATATTGGTTTCTGAGCACTGCCAGGATAACTTTTCCACTGCTTTTTCAGTGCAATAGCTAACTCTTCAGGTGCCCTTGACAGACCAGCTATAACAGCATCATCCAAACATCAGCTGGATCATTACATTACCAGCTGCCAGTCAACATTTTTCCCCCACTGCAGCCACCAACCATTTTGAAAGCAGCCCTCCAGCAATAGTGAATATCATTGCTCTCTGCCACTATCTGAGCCCAGTTGTAAAGTTACACTTTTTCCAGAACAGTTAGAGAGCATTAGTTTAAATCCCTCTGATTCAAAAGTACAATGGCCAATCAGCTGACTGGCAAGCAAACAATGTCACCATTAGCTCTGGAAACCAAACACACTTTCAAAATAGCTGGAGAACAAGAGGAGAAAAAAAGGCAATGCCTTTTGTGCAACAGAGGCAGCCTCCAAAAAGCTCACCCATCACTTGGGGTAGTTTCCAGCATGCACTGTTTATCCCTGTAATCAGTATTTTGGGGGAGCTAATGCAGCAGGAGCCATTCACAGGGACACCCTTCGCTGGGGCAGACAGTGCACAATCTACTGATTGTTTGGGGCTCGAGCACAGTAAAGCACTTTGCAAGGGGAGTCAGAACTGACACCCACATCGAGCTGTGCCAGTGCCTGGAGAAGGGCTCAGAGCTGAGCAGCTTGTCAGGCCCCAGACCTGCCTGGGCTTTCAAAGATGACCAGTGTAATTTTGGGCAAAATTTTCACTTGTAGCAGAGTAACTGCTATTTCAAGAGCAAGCTTCCAACTTTCCTGTTCAGGAGATGGGGAGACAACTCTTCAGCAGAGTTTAATGATGATCAGCAAAATTCAGTTTAAGGAGCATCTTGAATTTTTCAGCTGATAAACTGTCTGGCAGCTAAAGTTGCAATTTAAACCAAATAGCCTGGAAATAATATTACTATCTGATGTTTCCCTAAGGAACCCTGCTTGCTCAGTGCACCCCATGTTTATGCACACTTCCTATTGGCATAGCTGTGATTTCCAAGACATTTCAGTCTATTCATACCACATTCTGTACAACCTCACATGAACCACCAAGGTGATGTCAGTTCAGGGTGCTCAGTCAGAATTGTTGAAAATTACAGAAGCATGCCTTGCCCTCAGTTTTATGTCACAGATTTAATACATATGCAGATTAATGACAATCTTTCCTAACTGTATAGGGAAGCAATACTTAGGAGATGACCATTTTTGACCTATGTGAACTGGTTTAAAAGACTGATTTATATCATCTCCTCAGAGATGTAGAGTCCCAGGTCTGAGGAAATCAGCAACTTCACTTTAAACTTTACTCCCCTGAGCACTGAATTATTTCTGCAGCTGGTAGTTCCCTCCTCCCCCGATAACAGAAACTCCTTTTCCATTCAGAGAGCTCAAAGACTTTGCTTGTGGAATACACAGTATAAAAGCAGTTGAAATTAGCACATGTGTGGGTTGAGAAGGGCACACACACAGTATTAAAACCTCAGAAAATTACCCAGTAGTCTTATTGCTGATTTTCAGAAGATACAAGGAAAGGGATTTTTTTTATTTTTCTTTGTGGACTTGGAAATCAGATTTTTTTTTTTTTCAGGAAACACAATTAAACTCCTCATTCCTCTCAGGCTTCAGCGAAATTCCAATGATTATCTGGTCTTCACAGAGCCCCTCAAAGAACAGTTTTCATATGTCTAGAACCATTTGCAGTGAATTTCATTAGTGACATAAACCCTTCTGTAACTGACCTTCAGAAACAATATACAGCACAGCCTGGCCAGCCCACTGGCTCCTTCTCCCCACACCATCATCACTAGAGGTCTGTGGGTTCAGACAAATGGCCCTGAACCAGAACAGATCGTGGAAGTTAACCTCCCAAACCGTAAAGCCCAAAGCTTATGATGAAACACAGCTACATGGAAGACTTCCAAAACAAAAGCACTCAGATTTTCTGTAGGACGTGATGCTGCTCTGCAAACAAGTGTGTGACTTCAGGAATCCCCCCACCAGGAATTAGCTTATGAGGTCTCTGGCTTTCCACAAAGATAATTCATGGTTTTCAGTGGAGGAAAAGAAATGCATTATTAACGATATGGTGTGGCAAGAACGATGCCAACAGTGCAGGCCACGAGCCATAACTGCACTGCTGGATGCTGCTGCTCCTGGGCAGAGCATGGATGCAGGGAGCTGCAGGGATGTGTGGTGACGAGATACTCAAGCTCCACCTAGTGGAAAATAAATCCCTGTAAGGTCAGGTTTGGACACGTTGTTGTTGGGAGTGATGTGCACCAAGGAAAAATAAATAAATCGTGGTATGGACTCGATTCCCTGGGAGGGAATGTTCTCTTTTCTCTTTCGAAGGGAGTTGGGGTGTCAATCATAACTGAGAAAATAAGTTAGGGCTAGGAAAAAAATGAAAAAAACCCTGACTACCTACTGGGACTTAAAGATTTAAACTTCCTGCACATATATTTTTTTCTCCCTTGCTCCTGCCATATCCACCTTGAGCTTTTCACATGCTCTTACTGCTGTTTACAGCACTCCCCTGTCAGAGACCACGTGCTGGCTGGCACAGGCTGACCATGCCAGTGAAAACATGGAGAGTTAAGAAAAAGCTTTTGCTCACTTGGCTCCATGGACAGGGTAGAAAAGCCCCTTTTAACATGCAGTGACACAGTCTTACTTCAAGGAGTGTGAAGAGTAAACAGCTTCAATGTTCTGCTTGTACAAAGGGAGAAATGTGTGTGCTGGACTCACACAGATCCAGCTTACCTTGTCATTTGAAGGTTAGGAGCCAAAACAGAACAGTGACCCTGTTCCTGCACCCTGGACTTGTATGATGAGAAGAATGGCTAAGTTTGAGCCTGATTTGTCTCATGGTGCCTGGAGTTTCTGCTTGACTTCAGGGTTCCATTAATAGATGATGCATGTGTGTAAATCCTCCCTATGTGTCCAAAAAACCTTGATGCAGAGCTTTAGGAAAATGGAGATAAAAACTTAATACCTTAGGTTATTAAAATCTCAGCACTTCTCTTACTGCAGAAGCTTTTCGCAATATCTACTAATCCTTTTCCTCCATAAAACTCCATATCCTATCTCACAATATACTTTTCTGTGTTATTGCTAATCTTTAAATTTGTGCGTGTTCTTCAGTAGGTGGACATTAACACAAGCACTGTGAGAGCCTTGCACTTGGGGGATGCTGGATGTGCTGCCTTCAGCTGCAAAGCCAGGGTAAGGCAAGTCTCCTCCACCCCTGCCCACCCCACCAGCACCGTCAGCACCACAGGGCTGGGGCAGGAACTGCAGCAGGGCAGTAAGGAGATGCAGCAGGGTGTATAGGGGAAAGGGATTTCTAACAGGGCTTTCATACCAAAACCAGGTGATACACATGCAGGAACCAGCACCTCTTAGAAACCACCTCATTCCGCAAATGGTGAATGCTCTCTGCATGTTCAAACTGCTCCTTCATCTCCTTTTTGCAAAAATGAAACAAGCAGAGAGAGAACTGTAAGGGCCAGTGCTACAAAGCCACGGGTTGTGTTGACAACACTTACAGGTTCACAGTGTCAGCTTTAGTTTTGTTCAAGTCTCTACCAGCAAAGATAAAGAGAAGCTTGCCATTATTTTCCTCATATAAAACCCACCATAGTATTTTTCCATTCAAGGATTTTTTTTTAGGAGAGAAAATGGGAATGTTTGAATTAAACTGTATTTGCCCATGGAAATAATTTTTAGAAGCTTTGTGGCAGGCCAAATATAACATAGAAGTTCACTCTAAGTAAGGTACTCCTCCCTGTAGAACAGAACATTGCTCTGCTTTCTCACATAGAGAACCTCTGATGCATTTTCCTGTACTTTTATTTTACAATGAAAGTAAAATGCTTGCAACAGTAAAAATGCAGTGATTGATCATATTCTAAACACAAAGAACCGTTTCTAGATATGAGATTTTTCCGCCGAGAAGGAACACCTCAAACCTCAACTTATGTATTAAAAAAGCAGTTAACTATAAAGAATATGGGACAAATTAGGAAAAAAACCAAAGCCTAGAATTTGTGTGGGATATACAATATGAAACCAGATAAAGTCTTAGTACTCCAGTGCATGCAAGGAGACAGGCTGTGGAATGGCCAGACACATAGGACAGTTTAGGTCTGGTCTTATCTTTAAATCATCTGCATCTTTCCTCTTCTGCCTGTGCCCATTCTGTCTCCTGCTGACATAAAAAGCAAAGGAGATGCTGGTACAGTCAGGACAGCATCCTTCAGTGTTTGGGTGCTGCTCTTTTCTACTTCAAATGCAGCTGCAATCTCTGCCTTTGTTTCACTTTATCAGTAGTGGAGGAGCTCACATTGTCCAACCCACTCAGTAACAAGAAAGTTTGTCCCTGTCTTGGGCCGCTGCTTTATTATCAGAGCTGTGAGAGAAGGCCTTAAAATGCTTGTCCAGCACTTTCATTTGTTGTGCTGTAATGTGGCTGCTGCAGTCGCTGAATATGTAGATTTAGAAGTAAGTTTCTAAAGCAGTGCTCTGGAGGTATTCGTGTTAATCCCATTATCTGATAAACGGATTTGTGAACACACCTCCCACCATCCTGCATTAATAACTATCCCTCAGTCACTCTAGGAAATGAAATTTAAATGCTCGTGTGAAGTTGATATGTTCAAACTCATGGAATTAAACAAAACAAGTTTATGGAAAGTTGCAATGTTGTCAAGATTTTATCCCTCGCTCTCTCCTGCCAGCTCCCCATCTTTCAAAGCCATCAACTAGACCTGCTGCTGATTTCCTGCTCATTTGTTGAATGTGCTACCCCATGCAACTTGTCTTCCCTGAAGCGTGCTGGAAGCCAAGCAACACAAGATCTAACCGTTCCTGGAATTTAGGAAATTCATATTCTGCTCCAAAGCTGGACACTGGTTCCTGCTCCTGAGGAAGCCATTCATTCTTTATCTTCTGAAACACACCAAATCCTATAATATAGGGGGTTCAAATTTGAACTTTTACTCTAATATCTCTGAGGAGGACAAAGAAAAGCTTTTGCAGACCAGACAACCAGTTGATATTGAAATCAAACATTTTACATCCAGGCCACCAGTCTAAATTCAGTATAACCTGCCAGCAATGCAGAACACTGGTTTTTGTTTATCTCCACTGAATGGATATGGAGACTGGACTTAGAGTCCCCTTATAAAGATATATTTTCAGGGAAGAGACTTATCAGTGCCCTCTGAATATTTATTATCAAAGCTATAGATGACTTCCTTGAAAATTTATGATGCCATAGATTGCAGGGCTACAACAAAAGCACCCTACATCATCAACTCAAGGATTTGAGGACGATGTACACAAGTTGCTGGGAGCAGGCTGGAGTACAAATGTGTTATCTGCCCCACCTCACCACATCCACAGCCACAGGGTACAGGAGAGGCTAGATAGCTTCCACTCACGAAGCAGGGGCTCAGGGAAGCAGAGCTCACAGGCCAGAGAAAACCAAGAGAATGTGCTTTCCCAGAGAAGCCAGCACAGCCTGCCCATGAGGTCAAAAAGGGGGAAAGACAACATAGGATACAGCGCTCCGAATGCCCAAGGTGCAGCCACCTCAGCAGCAGGGGAGAGGGAAGGTGAGGCCAGCAAGTCACACACTCAGCACTTGAGATGTGAGAGTCCTATGGGGTGTCCCTGTAGTGACAGGCAAGTTCACACCCAGTGGAGAGAGGAGACTATTCCTTCCATCTGGCCTCTTTTACTCTCCACAGATAAATTCTTGGGTCTTCCATTGCCCTTGGCTGGAGCCACAGTTAACAACAGCACACTTGTTTTTGTAATCCACTTGCAGAGAAGGAAAAAGTAACTTCAAGTCCCACCAGTCCCAGCTCTAAGAGGGTGGCATTAACGAGGCACTTGCTTTCCAAGCCAAGCAGAACCAGCTCGGCTGGGGGGTTCAAGCCCAGGCTTGTAGCCTGTGAAGGAGTCCAGCCTTTTGCTCGCCTGAGTGTTTTAAGTGACGGACCGGCTGGTCTTCTGTTACCAGGGGGGAATTGGGAGCGCTGGCTTCTATCCCCGTCTCAAAGTGAGATTCCTTTTGAGATTCGTGTCCACACTGCTGGGAGCCGGGATTTCTGTGAGCATTCCCCGGGAGGGAGCGGGGCTGGCCGGGGAGCCGCAGCCGTGCACTGCCCGCCGCGGTCGCTAAAGGGAGCTCCAGGCTCAGAGCTCGGCTCTGCCTCCCGCCTCTCATGTCACCAAACCCGTTCCCTTCCCTCCTCCGCTAACCAGCTACATGGAATTAATGGGGCATTTACAGGGTCATTTGCGAAATGTAAATCTGCTCCTTCACTGTAGGTTTGCAATACGGCGGCTGCAAACTCTTTGGGGAACTGGGCACACCTTGAGAAAATTTGAGACATGCACTATTTCATTGGGTGTTTTCTGAGAATATCCTCAAGATATATTGTATATTCGAGCCGAACTCTGTAATTGGTGTAAAAAGTACTTACAGCCTAAGCTTGTCAAGAGAGGCTCAATAAACCTCCAGTCCTGCTCATCAATTTTTGAAGGCTAAGATTTTAAAAACGGAGCTAAGCATCACATACAGCTTACAACAGAAACACGCGTCTGAAATAAAGTACCTTCACTGATTTAACGTGACTGGCTTCGAAGGGGTGCTGTATAACACCAGAATATTTCAGTCACGAAGGCAATGTTTGCCGAGGCGCACATCACTGCTACAGAAAAGCACACGGCAGCTTCGGATTCCTGTAGCATCCTCAGTGCAATCAGTGCCCATTAGTGCCAAAACATTGCAACAGGTAAGCAGGGCAGTTCAGCAAAATACTCCTGGACTCTTGTGACCAGGAAAACACCACCAACACCAAAAAAACCCCCCAAAAAACAAACCTAATTGTTTTGCAATGGCAGTGTGATTTAAACACCAAGAAGCAAAACCCCCCAGGGAGCAGCATCAGCTACGTGGCAAGCACAGCCTCTGAATTTAAGTGTCCCTGAGGCAAAAAAATCAAAATCTGTAAGGACCTCCGAAGGCAATGATGGTTGGGAAGGGCTGCTCCTGGGGTTGGGGACCAGGCAGGAGTGTATTTCTCACTTCTAGCGTTTCTAGCAGGTGATGAAGCTATAAAAGCTACTCTTCTGGTATGAGCAGTGGTACCCTTCCCGATTTTGCTGGCCCTCCTGAGGGAGCTCTGATTAGCCAGTTTTGTTCAGTCACCACTGGAGTTAACTGTTTATTAAGAAGTGAAATACCTTGTTTTCTACAGCCTCTTCCTACAAAAAAAAAAAAAATACAAACCCATGGACTTATTTGGGGGACTGTTTAGAAACAGGTGACCTTGAGATACTTTTTGCATGTTATTTCTCTTGAAGAGTCTCACAAGTCAGTCATATATTCATTATCATTATTCAGTTAATGCAAAGTAGTATACATGGTGCAGAAAGCAGCAGGGACGAGCAGGCAGTCTCAGAAAGAGCTGAGAAATGTCTGAGAGGAAGGAAATTCCCACCACTAGCCCATCTGCCAAGCCAAGCCTGTGCCTGTACAGGGGCAAAGCTATGGGTATTCCAGACAACTCATGATTCACTTGTTTATAATTACTGCCAGCATTTACAGGAAAAAAGGATGTTTTTTTTTCTTAAGAGCTATTTACTCCAGCTCTGGCTCCTCACCTGAGCAGCTGCAGCTGCAATGAAGATAAGGGACAGTTTCTATCCCAACTTTGGAAAAACCCCAGCGAACTCCAAGTGGATGGCCTGAACATTACTTAGCCACCCATTAGGGAGAATAAAATCCTCCAATCAAATCCAATAAGAAATCCCTAAAATCAGACCCTGCACTTAATAAGACAGGGTTATCTGCTGCTAACCCTGGCTGACTGCTCTCCACAGGGCACGAGTAGATGTGCCATCAGGAGGGAGGTGGGAAAGGACAACCTCCCTTAGTTCACACAAGTGCAGCACAGCTCATTATGTGCCCTGCTGCCTATTGCTGCGAGAGGTTAGAAATGCTTCTTTATTTCCCCTGCCCTAATGCACTTGCTGCCTTCCCCATTCTGTTTATTTTGTGCCACAAAATGACAATCAGCCATGTGAAGCATTATTGCCTTATTCCCCAGACTCCTTTCTGAGGTGAGCACAGTCCTGAACACAGGAGCAACTTCCAAAAAAAAAAAAAAAAAGAAAGAAATGAAAAAAGGAAAAAAAAATTACTGCCACATCAATTTCTATTCAAATTGCTTGGCACATTTCTGCAGTTCTTTTGCTGGAGACCAGGGTTCACTTCCAGCTCCCCAGCCTTCAATACCTCGGGACAGTGAGTGCTGGCACAAACTGAAACCTGGTGACCTTCTTTGAGAATATTAAGTCTTGCTGGAGTTTCTGTGAGGTTAATCGATTCCACTCAGTCCCCTCTTGTGAAATCCTCGGACAGGAAAGAATAAGGAGATAAAAAGCCAAGGGAGATTTTCATGCAATCCTTATAGCCTCAAGATTGATTCAGTTTTTAATGGTGTTTGTCTCAGTCTCACCATCTTTGGAAAGTATGCTGCTAGATACTCAAATTACTCCTTAAAAAAAAACCAACAAATACTGAGCTGCACTTCTAATTTGCCAAGACCACCCAGTCTGTGCCATATTTGAAGTACTACACAGCAAGTTTTACAGTGAAACATCATGTGAGTTAACAGAACCACTCAAGATCTCAAACCTTTGTGAAGAAGTTCACCTTGTGCAGCCTGGCACTCAAAGAGCACTGGCTGCAAGGAAATTTGAGTGGTTATAAACACACACATTGGCATATTTAACATTGGCATATTTAACACTGGCCCACGGAGCCATCCAGGCAACACTGAACCTGATCAAATTGCCAAACCCTCTGTCCTCTTTGCCACAATTTCTGTTGACTGGGCACTGACAAATGCAGTTTTGTTACTGGAAGTTCCTAACTCCTCATCACTTTGCAGCAGCTGGAGCTCAGTGGTGCCTCTGTATTTTTAAGCTGCTGATGGAAAACCAGAACTGGCCTCCAGACTTTCCTCTTCTCCCTCACATTGTGAATTGCACCATGACTGGGGCAGTGGTGGACCTTTGTCTAATGTGGACAGTTCACATGCAGCAAAGGCAAATGCTACATCAGTCAAACACTGAAGGAAGCAAAGTGCTAACATCCTCTTAGCTCCTCCCTGGGTAAGCTGGTCTCCAAAAGGCTGTCCTTTCAAAGGTAGTGCTCTTGTACCAAAGTTTGGCCCCGCTTTGGAGTGTGTGCAATACTGAGCACAGGAGTGCTTTAGTTGTGTACACAACTGGGCTGAACTGGTCACTGTCCAGCTCAGGACCAGCAAGGAGCACCAGTGCCCTCAGGGCCCTGGCATTTATGGAGCTGTGGAACATACAAGGCATTGTTATAAACAGCAGATCCGACCAAAAGGATTTTCCTGCTGCTAAACCATCCCCATTCCAATGTCTGCACCTCGCCCTCTGTGATCAGTGCTGCCTTCGATTTGATCAAATCACTTTACCCTGCAGGTCCCCAGCCAGCAGCATCAGCAGGAGGATCCACATGGAACAACTGGGCAAGGACTGCTGGCGCAGCCTGGCTCTGCACAGC
Source organism: Vireo altiloquus (assembly GCA_013396875.1). Classification (NCBI taxonomy): domain Eukaryota; kingdom Metazoa; phylum Chordata; class Aves; order Passeriformes; family Vireonidae; genus Vireo; species Vireo altiloquus. The sequence continues at coordinate 106,069 of VZRF01005967.1, read as the reverse complement.
ACTCAAATCCCTAAATAGCAGCATGAATAAAAATAGTTCAGTTTGGACAATTAAAAACCAAAATGGGGTAGGAATATATTTAAATCAAGAGGTAGTTTCTGAAATGCAGTGTGATTCCTAATTATTTGCCACTGTTCATGAGGTTGTACTGAGAGATGCTACTCCACCTCATCACTTTTAAAATGCTACACAAATGTCACACAAATAACTGATATTTTGAGCAGCAATCTTTCCAGTCTTTCATCTTAACAATCTTCATTTTTCTTCTAGGTTACAGACACTGATTAAGAGTGCTATATAATCTTTGGATTCTTCTGTCCAACAATCATCTAATTAATTAATCATTGATAATTAAAATGACCTCCATTTGACTGATACCTGATCTCAGAAAGGTTGAAAAGAAATTTGACACATGTTGTGTCATGTTCCAGCATAACCCACTACAGGCATGTTATCATGTTATGCCACATCTGGTTTCCTGAGAACAAAATGAACTGAGGAACAAATTAAAGGAGGAACCAGTTGTACACATACCAGATCTAACCAGTTCAAATATCTGACAACATACAGGAGCAAGTGAACTTCCAGCATAGTTGTAGGACCCTCATTAACCCCAAAACCAGCATTATTTTTGGATGTCTAAGCAGGGACATCTGATAACAGCATATTATCTGTGCAATCCCTGCTGTACTTAGATGCTATAAGAACCCTCTTTAGAGAAAATCTGATTAAAATCTCAGATAAACTGACAAGAGGGAAAAGTATCCCTCGTGTTTTGCCTGTACAAGTACTGAGAGCCCATAGACATTGAATCTGAGATGTGCAAACTATGAATAAAATGCATGGTCTGGCTGTCCTACACCTCCTGTGATTTTCTTAAGCAGTTCCATATCTTACATGGATCTGCAGACTGACCCACACCCCCTCTGTTGTACTTCCTGGTCACTGCAGCGATGAGGGAAAAAGGCTCCCAGGTGCCTCAGATGAAACACCACCATGAAAATCTCAGTTCTCCAACCACACTAAATAATGCTGTTCAGGGAAAGCTTCTCCCCATCCCATGGGCAGTCCAAACCTCAGACAGGGAAATCCGTGTGCTTCGAAGGTTCAGGGCACTTGGCTCTCATTTGCCTTTTTTAGGTGTTTCCTTCTCATTGCATCCACCAATGCACAGCCCTGACTTCACTTAAAATTAATTAAAATGCAGCAATAGCATTTACTTCTTTCTTTGTGGATATTTTGTTAATTTGAGGAGGAAAAGCATTTTTTTGGGAACAATAGTTCAGCTACGGAGTTGGAGTCTTTCCCTCCCTACAGCAGCACAGTTGAGGAATATTTTCATTGAGTAAGTTGATGGATGAAAACAGAAATAAACATTTACTTTTTTTTGTTCAGGCTAAATAGAAGCTTTTTTTTAAAAAAAAAAAAAAAAAAGTGAACCAAGGGGTTTCAGGGCACAAAATTTATAGAACAGAATAAGTTGTAGGTCTCCTTCCAATGGGATATTGGTTTTCGGTATATAATTAATAACAAGAAAACTGTATCCTGACTTTGGGGTCTGCATCAGCATCCTGGAACAAAAACGACCATAAATTAGCATCAATTATGTATTAAAGTTCCAATTAACCTGGCTGACACTGATATACTTTAACAAGGTATACTTAGATAAAAGAAGCAACTCTCTAATTACTTGGAACAGGACCTGCTGACCCATTCTGCTCTTTTATCCCAATGCCAACCTAATGAGGAAGGAAGTGTGAGATAGGAAACTGCATAAGGCAAAGCTGTAGCACCACAAGATGCCCCTTGGGAAATGATTTTACCTTCTTAATAATGATTAATACTTTATTGCTCTCAGTGCCTTTTAACTGTTTTCAGAAGAAGTGTTTTTGAGGCTGAAATTGCTAATGTTCATTTTAATGTGGAAATCTGCCATCTGATGAAGGTCCTTGTCACATGTTCCTTCTCTGTGACACACCACGTACACATAATTTGTGATGGTTGCACCCAGGGTTCCTGTACACAGATTTAAAGTGAAGTATCTTGGTCCAGGCATGAGTGATGATCACAACTCATTTTACACCTTAACCAGAACAGTTGGTTTAAGCACTTTTCAGCACTGAAATCTTGTGCAAACACAGGGCAAAAAGTAGACCTGTGTAAAACCAGTGCTGCCTGTAGGGAGAGCAACATCAAGGTGAGGAGTGAGAGTGGAATCAGGAAGGTGTTTATGGAGCATCTAATAAGGCACAACTTTTTTCTTCCTTTCTATGTTCCTTGAAATCAGGTTACTTTGGATACTATACCCAGGGCAATAAATCCAGAGGCATCTCCTCTCCCTTATGAAACAACAGGTGGTTGTAGTGTCCAGTCTAGCAGTCTGCTCTTGTTCAGTTCTGATCAATGCTCAACTCTTCTACCCTAGACTGACCCACCAGACTTTAAACACATGCAGTTATGCAAAGGGCAAAGAGAGCTGCTTTTTTTCTGGTGTTGTGTTTTTTAAATCACTTAAAAATGTTGTACTCTACCACTGAAGAACAGTTCCCCAAAGCAAGGCATTCCTGTAATGATAATCACAGAAGAACTAATTTGTCTTTGAAGAACAGTATTTTCTCAGTGCCAATTCTTTCTCTGTGTCTTGTTATCAGCATTTTAAATACTTTTAAATTAATGATGATGGTGACCCCTTCTTTGTGGTTTTCCAGTGCAATATAGTTGGAGTCTTGGCTTTCACACTTGATCTCCCACTAGCCACACAAGTCTGACTTCTGTCCTTTTGGAGAAGAGGTGTTGGTGGAATCCATCAGAGGCACCTCCTAATTATAGTCACAGTCTTCAAAACTCAGAGGGAAGCAAACTTGTCACTGAGATTTCAGCTGGATGATTCCTGCAGTGAGAGCTTTCCTGGGCTCTTGCAGTCAAAGGTTATCTTCCATGTAAGCCATGTCAAAATTTAAACACATTAGGTCACAGTCTTCCCTACATGGAATTTCACTGCAGAGGGAGGGAGATTTTCCTCTAGTGCTGCCAAAACACACAGCACTGGAAGAGAATTTCAGCAGCTCCAAGCCTGGAATCACAACTCCTTTCCCAAACTATTGCTGTTGGATGTAATGTGCTCTATTACCAAAATTGTCTGCTGACAATTCCCCAAATTACAGCTTCTCCAGCAAGACTTTCAGAATTCCTTTTCTTTAGTTGGGAATTTTGTCTCTATCATTTTCCTCCTAACTTTGAGCAATTCTTCCAAAGCCAGCAGAGAATGAAGATAAACCTAAAAGAAATTCTTTAGTTTCTAAAAGGGTCAGAGTCAGGTCATCTGCAAGATTTGAACAGTTCATCGATGCCCCAAGCTAATGCTGCCATGTGCATTATTCTCCTCCCCTGCATTTTCTGCAGGAATATGTCTGGATCATTCAAGTAGTTTGTGAAGATTGAAAAAAGTTATACAATCAATTTTGGCCTTTTGTGACATCCTCAGTGACTTCAGTAAGCCCTTGTGGAAAAAGGCCCATCCGCAGTTCATACGTGATGCACACCCCTTGATCCAGCCCCATTTGAACCAAGGTCTAGTTGAAACATCTGTGGGAATTGAATCAGACTGACAGACTATTATTTGTGCACCATAGGGGACTTGCTCATAAGTCTCTTGTGGCAAACATGCTACTTATACAGTATCCCATTCAGATAAGTGACCTACTTATTGGTTGCATGTTGTAAGCTATTTTGACGAGAGCAATGTGATCCTTGCTGTTCTTTGCTTTGAGTAAACTTTAGCCTTTGGGTATAAGAAGAGGGAAATTTGACATCCATGTAATAGAGGACAGCCATATACATTCAGAGTGGGATTTTCAAAACCATTCACAACGGCAGAAAGGAGAAAGAATAAACTCACAAAGCTTTGATTCTCACGGTCACTTAGTAAATATCTAGGTGGCTTTATTCTCTATCACACCGGAATGGGCCTAAGTCCTGGGAAAATAGGACAATTATTTGGTATTGCATGTTTACAGGTGTACAGGAACATTAAGGAGTATTGCCATCCCTATTTCTTACCATTTCAAGGGAAAAAGTCCAATTTTACTGGACTATTACTAATGTGAAAAGAGGGTAAAGGACAGGACTTCAACTTTTTTTTGTTAGTTTGTTCTATTGATTGAATAAGTCCATCATCTTCTCTGCAAGACTTTGCATTAGGAGTGAACAGATGTAAAATCCACCATAGCATACCCAAAGAAAAACACCTTTTTAAAATGACACAGAGATGGAAAAAAAGTAAGCCCTTGAGATCTTATCTCTTTCCTTTCCAGATTTACCTCTCCATTGTTTTATGCAAAGCAAATTGTCATCAAACTGCAGGAAGAGCTGTCCTTATCAGTGAGGGCTGCCGTGGCACACGTGCCTCAGCACGGGGTATAAATACACACACACTCTGGCTCCCAGTCCAGATGACTCCATCCACTGGTGAGCAGCTTGTGAAAGCCCTTCAAAGCTCTTCAGTGAGCCAAGGGTGACAGTTTACTCAGTCTTTTGTAGCTCTCCTGACCCTGCCTCATTCAAAGGAAAGCTTTTTTTTCCCCCCCCTTCCTAATTCCTCCCACTCCCTCTTTTAGAGGAATGAGGGAAAATTTAAGTGCCCTGCTTTGACACTCAGCTTGCTGCTTGCGTGCAGTCAGGCCAGCTGCCTCCCCAGATCTCCACTGCATTCTCGATATGCTCCTCTTGTGCCAAGACAAAATTTATAAATAGATTTGCCCAGTCAGTAAGCCCTTTCTGTTCAGAAAGACAGGGATTCAGGCAAAAAGAGGATTATTGATAACATGCAACATCTTTATTATAGCAGAGACTGCTACCGCTACTATAGTTAAGGACCTGTCAGCATTTCCATTGTAAGATTTTTTTTTTTGTGCAAGGGTTTAACTTGGCAGTAAAAATTTAAATATACTTGAGGCTGGACTTTTTCTTGCAAGAATTCAGCAAGAGTGTTAGGCACAGGACTCTCTCCTCTCCCTAATTAACAGTGAATTCAATGAGTTTTAAAGCTTCTCTTGTGAATGTGCCTCACCTGCAACACCTGATCCACCATCACATATTATAGAGCAGAGAGAAGAGCACAGGGCAAACAGAGGGCCAAATCCTGCTCTCATTAGTAATGGTGCTAGAATAACATTTGGCCATTACAGGAACACAGTTTTGGCTAATTTCCCATATTTTCCTCTACCAAAAAAACAGCAGAGGGAGATGCTAAAAAAAGTCCTTTCAAAATCATCTCATTTAGGCAGTTGATTTTCCTTGCAATGCATGCTGGAAGGACAGCACAATCTGCCAAGTGATGAATGTGTTTTGGGAGTCACCAGCCCCACCCCTCTCCCCTTGTAGCCTGTGCCTCCCTTCAGCCTCTGGCAAATTACTTAATTTCTGCTGTGCCTCAGTTTCAGGATGGAAAACAGTAAAACTCACACAAATGGTTTTGCACACAGAATTCATTCTGCTGCAGCTCAAGCGCTTTCTGGCAGGAAATAATCTGGCTCCTTTGGACTTCAGCAGTAATTAGCCCGAGTGCAAAGCCACAGCTTGTTACTGCAGAGTTGCTGGCTGCCCTAGATTTGTGTAACTTCAGTAGTCTTGAGGACAGGACTGCTAAAATACTGCACTGTGCACACAAGAGTTTCCTCAAAATAAGGCCATCTTTGCTTTCAACCATGCTCACAGGCACATGGAAGTAAGCAGCAGTGTGTCCTCTGATCAATTTTCTCCTCTTCTTCAGGTTTAAAAAAAAGAGGAATAAAGTATTCATGCATTTTTGTGGTTTTCACATCTTCTGGGGGAAGAAGGAAAAAAAAAAGAGGCGTATGTTGAAATCCAGCCACTGATACTTGCTAAGATTTATGAAAAAAGAGTGGTAAATTGACTGGGGGGTCTGCATGGAAGAGTGGTAGATGTATTTTCCTCTGCCTTGCTTCTCAGTGGGATGCTGCATGTCTTTTCCTCACAACAAATACAGCAGAACATTTTGCTTTAAGGATCTGAACAACTTTGCTCCCTCTCAGCCTGAAGTTAAACCCTTAATATTAGGAGAATGTGGGCCTTTCTCAGGGTGCTTTAAGCCCAGTGTATGTTATATAAAGTCCTTTACACACATGGTAAAAAACATTCTTTGACTTGTGTCTCTCAACATTTGTATTTGTGGTCAACTCAGTAGTATCTTTTGTGTGCTGATTCCTACAAAAGAATAATACTTGTCTGTTTTGTCTGTTGACAAGATCTTCAAATCCTACTGCCCCTCTGACACATTAAAACAGTGCATTTCTGTCTAGTTTTATTTTTATGATACAAGGATTTAGCTAAGACTTTGACACCATGGAAACTAGACACAGGACACGATCCTGTTCTATATAAATATATCCCCAGACTTTCAATCACACTTGCCTCCTTTATATTTCATGAAAACTGCTCTTTACCTTCCTCCACCTAGGCAAGTTTTTTGGCCAGCAGGATCACCTTGGGCCCACCCTTAGCTTTCATCACCAGCCATTACCACTTCAAGAGCGAATCACATGCACTGAGTGGAGAGGAAGCAATACAAGAAAATGAGCCCTGAAATTCGATGTAGCATCACTGAGGTAATTCTCAAAGAAATTGAATGTTAAAAGCAAGTTTTATCCCTCCTAAGTGCCAAATGCAACTGTAATTAAGCAAAGCAGATCAGCTTTTTCCTTGTGCTGTAACATGAAAGGACAGTCCTTTTCTTAACCCATCAGCTCCACTATAGATCTATGGTATTTTCTATTACTGTCCTTGGGCAGTAGCTTTTTATGGGTAGTTACAGCTCACAGTCATAACACTCATTTATACTTCTTTTCTACAGGGCTACAATGTTACCACTATTACTTTTTTAAGCCACCACATTATCCCTTTGTCATAGTTCACACAGGTTCTGCTTGAGTAAAAGAGGTGGGAGGGACAAGCTTGAAATGCAACTTGATGAGAACAAATTTCCCATTTCAGTGCGGACTCAGCTGCACTTCTGGAGACAACAAAAAGTTATACCTGTCTCTTAAAATCAGCTTAGTGGACTAATGTGAGTTTTCCTACTACTGTGAAATCAGGACACAAAATTGAGGCCAGAGTCAGGAAACTTGACATAGATATCAGGTAGCCCTGGTGGAAGCGTGAGTGCACACAGAACTCACAGAATGCAAGATGGAGCTGCCTCTCCATTCCTTTCTACCAGACACAGAAAAAAGCCCTAGAAAGGCCAAAAAAAAATTCCCCTCCAAAAAAATTTCAGTATTTCTGCCCATCATGGGCCGACTGGCTATTTTTGAGCAGCTTGTTTTAAGTGTCAACATGTATTATTTTGCCTGCTCACGACAAGTGAGCTGATAGCTGAATGAAGCAGGCAAGACATGCAGGAAGAGTTAGAACAAATGTCTTAAATTTTTGAGCCTGTCTGTTTTGCCAGTGACCCATAGAGTGAGGAGCTGTGTCAGCTAATCACTTAGCTGGCCACTGCTGACAGACAAATACCTCGTGGTGACATCTGACGGAGTCACTGCAAAGCACCAACATTTCAGGGCTTTGAGCTGAGGCTGAGCCAGTGCCTGGTGCTTGTGCATGGCCCAAACAAGAGCTCAACAGCACACGTGCAAAACACCCAAGAGCGTTCAGATGAATTCTTTAAAGAGTGTTTACTTGGCCATTTTTATCCTGAACCAGTGATGATAATTAACTGATTAATGATATCACAGCCATCAAAAGCAATAGCTTGTTTTCAAGGAGCATCAACAATAGCTCGCTGCTTTTGTGGCTTTAATTGTAAAAGGAAATAATTAAATCCTTTTCAAGGCTTGAAGAGAATTTCTTTCAACTGTAAACAGAAACTATAAAAATTCTCCAGCGCAATACCCATTTTTAAATGGCCACTTTTCCTAAAAAAAAAAAAAAAAAGCTGTGTTTCAGGTGTATTCAGGGACTAATTACAGATATGGACAGCACCCAGATAATCAGATGAGGCTCTGCTCATCATCAGGGTGTCTTGACCCATTGATGGAATTGGCCCACGTAATTTTTTTTTTTAATCATGTGCAATGCTGGCCACACTGGGAGGGATGCAGATGACCTCAGGACTGAGTCTGTTCCTCTGTCATTACTCTACAAACCACTGCAGTGGTTGGTTCATTTTTCTTCTTTCCAGTTCCCCTCACGGCATCTGATAAATCTCATATTCTTTATGCACTGTGAAACAGGGACTCATTGCCTATTCTGGATGCAAACCATAGAGGAAGGCAAAGTGTAAATGCAGCTCTCTTTGCCTCACAAACCTTTCATATTCTGATGGATTTTGATGCCTGGGATTGACCTCTGTATAAACTGCACAAACAACATACAGGTCACAAAGGATCATCCAACAAATAAACCTAATTACTGATACCTTCCACCTAACACAGTCAGCAGGGTTTCTACATCAGCCTTCTTCTACCCCAACTTCTCTGGGGTCTGACCCAATCTCCCCCAAAGTGACAACAGAACCAGATTTAACTGGACCAGAGTTGAATGGAGCTTTGCAAACGTAAGTTATAACCCATTCAGTAAACTAAGTGTGGTATCAAAACTAAAGTGCTTTAAAAGTCCATTTTTAGCTGCTTACACAGGAACAGGCTTGCCAACCTGTGAGGTATGAAGTGTATGTAGAATGTGGAACTACACCAAAAGTCCCTTTCTCATCAGCAATCTTAAGCACTCAGCAGTGAGCTTTGTTGCTTTGAATGTTTCCAGCTCCTGAAGCAATTCCAGGCAGACATGCTGACAAAAGAATAATTTTATCAGCATATGGCTGATCACAGCATCCAATTCCACCAGTATGAAATGGCCCCGTAGCGCACACCAGCATTTCTGCATACAAGTGGAACAGATGCTGCAGAGATCAATGTAAGAACAGTTTAATTAATTTTAGTGTCAAAGTCAAGTGCTTCCTTATTTCCAGTTGACACATCCTTAATTTCATGGCTGGCTCTATAAATTTTGGAAACGGGAGTAGAAATTTGATTTGAGGGTTAAATACTGCAGAAAGGCCTAATAAAATGCAAGAGAAGCACTTTTTCAGAGTATTCATAGCTTTGAAGCCATAGTATTGTCCACTGTCCTCACTTTGTTATGAGTGTTCTACAGTCAAGGTTTCATTTTCTCAAAGCACACCCCTTAATCCAAGCAGTCCTCTGGCATAAAAGTGTAGTAGCATCCTGGAGCTCCAACCCTGGAACAAGATCCGATTGCAGGTAACATACTGGGCTAGGAGTCAAGAGACCTGGCTCCAGACCTCACTCTGCAAGCAGTGTTTTCTGTTGGACAGCCTGAGAATCTATTTACCACTAAAAAATCTCATTGCACCAGAGCGATATCTTTTATCCCACAGCATTGGTCAACATCATACAGCTCCTAATCCAAAATGGTGTTCAGCAGATGAGCTGGACATGTGGAGGAGAGACAACATGTCCTTGGACAAATTATTCTATATTTCAGGTCACCAATAGCACCAAGCACTATCTGTATATTACCAGAGAGGAAAGCCTGCATATCCTGCATCTCCTGTTAGTGCCCTACTGTCCAGCTCCATAGAACAGACAGGGAAAAACCAGCACATTAAATAAAAATACATTCAACAAGGAAATATTGCACCCTGACATGTGGTCAATGGAAGTTAAGCAACCTATTAATAAAACAGTTCTAAGATCTATTGACATAGTTGTGTTCTGAACAGCCTTTGGATTGTCACAACACTGAGGAGAGACAGAGGGTGGTGAGAGATTGCTTGCTGCACAAAGTATTATTATGCTAAAATGCATCCAGCAAATGTTTGTTCCACAGGCAGGAACTACGAGTACCTGTTGTGGTCACTTAGGCCTGAAACCCAAGATTTCAGAGATTTTGTCTGAATGCATTTGCCAAGCACTGGGTGACATTCACCAACACAGAGAGCATCTCAGGTTTCAGCAGGAACTAATCTACCATCCTCCTGCATCTATCACTTCCAGTGACCCAAACTAAAGAGCATCATGCACACCCCACCTGCTCTGACACTTGGTGGGGTATCAGCTCACAGTTAGGACTCTGCCTCTCAAGGTATTTCATTAGCAAGAGGAGATGGTTGCCAGGACTCTGCACACGTTGTCAAACAAAGAGTGCCCAGATCACAGCAAGCACTGCCACAGAAATCCCTCACCCCTCCAGAAGCCTCCTCCAATCTTGAAACAAAGACAGGTTGAGGGGAAAAGTGATGGGGAGGGGAAGAAGGGAAAACCTTAGCAATGCTTAAGCAAACACATTTGGAATGAGGCTTAGGTTACTACACATGTCAAGGGGATTTTTTTTCCTCCCCCTCCTCCTCATCATGTTGGCAAACTGTTGATGACCACAGGCATGGAGGCCTCTCAAGAGGGGACCAGCAGATACCAGAAGCTAAAGGACCTGGGGGTTCGTCGTGCAAAGGAGAGCATCTGACAAGGCACATCCTCTGGGTGCTTTTGTTTGAGGGCTATGCTTCACTAACAAATCCTGTTGCACTAAGATTGCAGGCTGCAGATATCCTAACAAAAACAAACCCAGGGTACTACCTTTACATCCAAATGATTTCAGGGAAGAGCTGTTAACAGCAGGATGACAAACACCACAGTCCTTGAGCTCATGTGTGCAAATCTGGAACAACTGCTTGCGTTAGGCTATCACACAGAAAAATCCCACAAATCAAACACAGTAATACCAAGTGCTTGTATAGCATGTTTTACCTGCAGCTCTTGGAGCGATTACAAAGAGAAATGAAGAAGAAAGGCTCATTACCACCATTTCACAGATAAGGAAACTGTGGCACAGAAAGGAAGTGATTTGTCCTGCAGCCCAGTGGAAGAACAGGGCAGTCAAGTCAAGCCTCTTAAGTCCCAGTCCGATGCCCTCTCCCCTGAACTATTGTAGCCGACTCTGACCCTGCAGGAACTTCACATTTGTCATTATGCTTTACACCTTGATCATGAGGCTGGGTGTCTTCAAAGCACTGCCCTCAGCTCCTTGGCCAGGAGAGGAAAAAGCTCCCATGTACCTAATCAAATATAATTGCCATTCCCAGAGAAAAGAGATTCCTTCTCAACTCCTCTGGATGATAATTCACCCTGTGTTCAGGTGTAAATGTAATGCTATATGTAAGCCAAGATAAAAGTAGTTCCTCTGACCACTTTTAACTCAACATCCCTTATGCAGTAAATTTCATACACAGCTATTGAAATAGTACCAGGAATTGGCTGTAATTTTGTTGTCTATTAATATAATTTCATACAGCAGTTTTAGAGTATTCTTACTAAAATGTAGGCTCCAGGGAAAGCTTGTTTAACAATAAAAGCCTTTCACCTTTAAACACAGAGATAGCAGAGAATTAGTTTAACTATTGAACTGCAACTGGGGGACAAGTTTGCGTGAAGGCACTGGCCCAGCATCCCTCGAGGTTCAGGTACAGCACTTGTACCTGATACAGCCATAGTGGTGTCACATGGGAACAGAGAAATAGCCAGGACAGGAATATGGGTCAAAATCAGCACTTAAAAGTTAACCTGGAAAACAGTAAAACACCAGTGGGTATTCCAGAGTGTGAGCACAGAGGGCTTGAAAAGAGGGATGCTGCTTAACAAGTCTCTGCAGAGTGTCACTCGCATGATCGGCAGTGTGGGTTGAGGATGCAACATGAATACAACCTCACGAGACACATGAGAGCATCCTGGTGGGCAGACAGCAGGTTTCCTCCCTGTGCTGCTACCAAAAGGTCACTACTGTGAATAGTTAACAAACAGGGCCAGGGAGGGAAGGATGTTTTTCCCTTAGGTATCTTGTGTAAACTTTGAGCCTGCTATGCTCTAAAGGTGGCCACAGGTGACTTGTAATCCAGGCCAAAAGCAGAAAATCACAGGATTAAAAGTGGGTGGTCAGATCATTCATTTGACTTGCAGGGGAATAAAACCCCACGATATCTGCTCGTAGACGACAAGCAGTTTTGCAGAGAACAAAGAAACCTCTCTCACAGACAAAATTGGTCTGCTAGGAACTGAGCCCATCTAGCTCCTCACCTCCCCACCACCCTCCCCATATCTTCCCCTCTAAAAGGATCTTTTCTGGGATTCAGGGAATGCGTGTTTATAAAATAGTTCCATTCAATTAGGGCACAGAGTACAGCAGCTTTATATCAGAGGCAACCCAGAGCGAGAGCTCTGTGGAAGTGCAGGTACATGGTAATGATGACAACCCTGCACTGGTTGTAGTGTCATCACCTCTTATTCTTAATCAAAAGGCTTCCAATCCCTTCTCGACGTGTGCACTCGGAAATGAAGGGACTGCTGGAGAATCATTTGAATGTGGCAGCCCTAGATAATGATGAAACGAATAAAAGGCTGACTTTTTTGTTTAGGTTTGAGGAAAGATTCAGGATTCCTCTCGTGAAAAGGCAGCAGTTTAATAGCAGCGAGGCAGAAGGGCTTCTCGTTATCCACAGAGGCTGCTGCCAGCACAGCACTAATGGCCACGGCTCGGGCTTCCCCGGAACGCTCCCTGTGCCCGAGGAACCTGTGTGCCAGGGCTCAGGGGAGCCTGCTCCCAGAGACTTGGCCTGGGACTGGGAAACAGCTCGGCTGCAGAGGCTTTCGCTCGTGGAAGAGGCAGGGACAGCCCCAAGCAATGTGAGCCACACAAACCCGCAGCTGGCTGGCCAGGTGTGGGGTCTGGGCACCTCTGCCCCCAATATCTTCATCCTCTGCTGGAGCAGCAGCTGCTTCAGCAAATGTGATGCTGCACACAGTGGAAAGGCCATGTAAATCAACTATGGGGCAGGAGTTACTTCCATGAAGTAGGGGCCTTGGGCAGGCACATAACACCTCTGAGCTGGGAAGCAGCCTACTGATAAGATATATCTTCCTATACACTGCCCTGCAAGGCTGTTTTTGATGCTGAATCTGGGTGAAAGGAGTGGAAAGCAGCTACACTTTGCTTCTCCCTGTAGCTCATACGTACCTCTCAACACAACCTTATTAATATCTCCTGACATGTTTTTACCGTGTCTTTTATATACTCCAGGTAGCAGCCACTGTAAGTCTTAGGATCTTTTGTCTGAGGGAGGTCAGGAGCTGTGCTGTGCTGAATGACCTACTGGATACCTGCTGGTTCCATTTGGGGAATTCCAATTCCATGCCACGCAAGAGCGATAGCAAAAGTTTTTTTGTTGTGTTGTTGATTTAAAAGAGCATTATTTCAGAAAAGGAAGTTGATTAATTTAACAGACGCTTTTTCAGTGACTTAGGAACCAATGGAAATGATTTTTGCTTCTATTTCATTGTAGGCCTCTTTGTCTACAAGTTTTCACAAAAAAAGTCTTGACATATGCAAAATTGCAACTACCTTTAGCAATTTGCTCCGCCCTTCCCAGGCATTCACATTTATCTGTACCAGAGCAAAATACACAAACCAAAATTCAAAACAACTTCTGTTTAACACCAAGCTAAAGTTACTCTGTTCACTGTAGTAACATTTGCCCCAAATGCAGAGCTGGCAAGGTCAATAGTTTCACTTTTTGTGCTACAGCTACATTAATGTAACAGTTTGCCATTCCTCTCTATTACTATATACGTTCAAAGCTTCATGAGCTGTCATGAGCAGCCTGATCTCTGACACACAAGACATGTTAACAACAGCTTTTCCCATTCAGAAAGCCAGCAAGGAAGAGAAGTCAGGCCTTTCAATGTATGTTAAGTAACAAATATAAGATCTCCATGATGTCCTACATGATGAAACACCTTACAGCAGGTTAGAAAAAGAGGTATGGGGAATCAATACATTTCTTCTCACAGTTACATAGGTGCATACATCACCACTTTTAACTTCACTGTCTTCAATCCAGCCCACTGTGTCCACAAGTAATATCATAGGGACAAGGCTATAGAAAAGCCAAGGACATTATAAATGAACAATGTGGTTATTCAGCGCATACATCTAGGGTTAGGGCACAGTGACCAGCCACATAAAAGCCCAGAACACTATGATGAGATTTCACTGCATAGCAATACCTGTTAGTATGAACACCTAATAGGAAGAAACAGCTGATAAAATCAGCTTACAGAGCATGCATAAGAACATGTGTTTAGTCAAGAGACTAAACGCAGTCAAGCATAAACATAGAACAGATATGTGCATGGTTTCAGGATTTCCTCCCCCCTCCTCAATCACAAAACCATAGTGAATGAATTAGGAAGGTGCATTGGGTTTATGTGGCACAATTTGGTAGCTGGGGGTGGCCCCTGTGACAAGAGGCCAGGAGCTGCCCTGATATCAGCCAGAGCTGGCTACAAAATGGACCCAATAGTGGCCAAAACTGAGCCCAGCAGCAATGTGAAAACACATCTAAAAAGGGGTAACAAACAGTGCCCAAGAGCTACAACAGAGAGGAGTGAGGAAAAAGTGCAAAAGAAACAGCCCTGCAGACACTGAGGTCTGTGATGAAGGAGCAGGAAGAAGTGCTCCAAGAGCTGGAGCAGATTCCCCTGCAGCCCATGGAGAAGGCTGTGTCCAAGGAGGTTATTCCTCTGCAGCCCAAGAAGGTTGATGTGGGAGCAGACACGCACCCTGCAGCAGGGGCCTGTGCCCTGAAGGAAGCTGCAGCCCACGCCGGAGCCATTCCTGAAGAGCTGCTGCCACACTGGAGCATTTCTGAAGGACTGGATCCCACAGGACAGAGCCTGTGCTGAGCAAGGGAAGAGTGCAGGGAAAGAGTGGCAATGACAAAGTGTCATGAACTGACCACAACACCCCCACATCTCCCTGTGCCAAATATGGGGAGGGGGTGGAAAAGTTGAGAAGAGAGGAGTGAGGTTGTTGAGCCTGGGGAGCACAGGTGGGGTGGAGAGGGTGTTTTTATTTCCTACTTTCCTTCTCTATTTTTAAATTGAAAATACATTAAATTATATTCCCCCAAAACTATTTCTTTATTTTGTTGATGATGCTGATTGGCAAGCAACTCCCTTGTATTTATCTCAACCCATAAGGTTTTTTTACACCTCATTTTCTTTCCCTACTCCATTAAGGAGAGGGAGCAAGAGAGTAGCTTGATGGCCATCTAGCAGAAAGGCCAGGTTATCCCACCAGAACAGCACTGTACCCTATACGATAAAGAACAAAACAAAGCTCCACAGCTCCCTAGAAAATGAGGTTTACTCTAAAAATATGGCTTAGACTGAGAGAAGTAAAACTATTGTCAAAAAAAGGGAAGATCAGATTAAAATTCAAATAGCAACTATATTTTTTTTAAAATTTCAAACCAAGAGAATTAATGCATCCCTCTTACCTTTAGAGAGTTTAAATGCTCAAGTTCTGGTTTTTTTTTTTTTGTTTTAAATTACTCCTACATGTTTATTTCTGACAAAAATACCTTCTATTCCTTTTCCTCTTCTTATAGCCTCTCCTCCACTTCCGTACAGACCTCACCTGTGGGTTAACAAGCCCAGCATCCTCTTTTTCTATTGGTCTGCTTCTTCCTCAGTCATTTTCAATAGAGCAATTAAAAGGCTCAGCCAACTCACAGTGCTCTCCATCTGATTTGCAGGTAGCTTGGTGAAATGCACAGTAAGGGGTTGGCAGATGAATGTATATATGAACTTCAATAGCACAAACTGCTGAGAAAACATTTTAATCTTGGATTATAATAACCATTTCAGGTTGAGCTGAGACTGTTTCATAATCATTCCAAGCTTCATCAGTCATAAAAACGTCCATTCACTTGGGCGTGAGTTTTATAAAACCAGCCTATGATCTCACAATAAATCTCCTATAAACTAGTTGAGGGTCAGCCCTGCTTATGGACATGGGAAAGATCCAGCAAACACAAGACATGAGAAAAGAGACTGTATTTGTACTGTGCTTTAGTTATTAGATGATCAACTGAAGAAAAGCTGAGTTGAGAAAGGCCATTGTATCCTTAACTGGGTAAAGAAAAAGTATCTTTTCCAACAGCTAACACATCAATGCCAATAAAGAAGCTGTGTCTTCTGTGTTATCCAACCTTACTGGCGTTGATGTGTTTGCTGCAGGGAAAGATACTTCTCTAAAGCATGATGAGATCCTTCTCTCCCAGTGCTGCTGGGTGGGTGTGTGCTCTTACCAGGGTAAATGAGCACCTTGGTTAACTGTAAATTAACTGCAGACAGTTCACCACCCTGCTTAGCTGTAATCCCCTATTTTGATTAGTATGTTGCTCCAATTGCATGTGCCATTTTGGGTGCTAATGAGTAAAATACAGTGTATTTTACTTAGGCTGAATAAACATCTTGTAAATAGTACTAACCCACCTCATTGCAAGGCTGTGTTCTCCCAGAGAAGCCAGGAGCTATTGCTGGTGGATAATTGCAAGGGCATATTTTGTCCACAAAACAGCAACTTTACAGCATGATCCTTATACTCACTTTTGACAAAACCAATGTCATCACCAGCCTCCCATGCTAAGGATCCTCCATGGAGATTCCACTGGGACCCCTGGGGAATGGAGCAAGGGAAAAAATTAAATCTTTCTGAGGAAGCCTAAAACTGACCGACAAATGATGCTTCTGAGGTATTGAAATGAAAAACTTGGATGGAATTCAGTGAATTAGGCAAGCTTAAAACTATCAGTGTGTCAAAACATCAGATTTATGTAATACCACGTTCTTCTTCAGAAAATTCCAGTGTGTCTTCTCTAGAGGCAAAATATGCCAAGGCAAAACACTCAGTGATGTAGAAACCACCAGCCAAAGCAATTTGCAGTCCTGGTGTGGGTGGTGCTCCTGTGGCAGCCACAGAGCCAAGTGGTGCGAGCTCCTCATGGTGCTTCCCACAAGGTGGGAATTCTCACACAGAATTTTGATGTCACTGCTCGTCACCACAGCAAAGCAGCCACTACTCTCATTGTAAAATAGATGTATTTTAAGTGCATTATCCTACTTTGTTCTGTCCAGGGAAGAGATCAGGAGTGGAGCTGTAGCCAGACATTGCTCACGCTTCGTGCTATCTTTTCTCTAGGAACCATTCTTGGTTTTCCATTATTTCTTTATCAGTGTAGTAAAAATGCTCTGGGGAGGCTCTCATGTTTTGCAACATGAATGAGCACAGCTGACACAAGAAGGTGGGTTTCAGGCTAGTTCAGAGCAGTGATAAAAACCAGATTGCACCTCTGCTATAGGTAATGTCTGCTGTGCTCACACAAACAGGAAGAAAACGGAGGGCAACAGGACAGAAATAAAAATCTGCTGCAAAGAAGGTCTAAATTTGGTCCAGAGAACCAAACCCCAATGTGCCAATCTAACAGCCCCTCTTCAGAGATGGGGGATCCATAGCCATGTCACAATAAAGTTGTTGGTCATGGGCTGAAAACAAGGTAAATTTGTCACCTTCATTTTCTTCCTGCTGAAGTGGAAAACAGGAATACTGCAGCACTGGGATATGACTCCTGTGGGGTGATGGCTTAGCAGCTGAGCACGAGGAAATCCCCAGCTGAAGGAATGACAAAATATACTACCTCCCTCTCAGCAGGTGGTTCTCACCTGTGCTCTGAGGCCCAAAATGAAATAGAGTCAGCAGAGGTAACCATCCTGATTTTTACTTAAAAAAACTCTATACATTAATGTCATAGTTAAATATGGCAGGGCTGCCACTGATTTTTCTTTTGGTCCTTGTGGTGAATTTTTTGCCTCTCAGTTTCAGTTACTCAGTTGTTAGCCCAGGAATGCAGGACTATTTCTCCAGAAGCTCCACAGGAAACACTGCTGTCAGCTGTCACAATTCCTGTTTATCCCCCTCAGTGGGGCACGTGGCAGGAGGGAGGCTGGAGCAGAGGGCTGCAGGAGTGGGGTGTCCTCCTGCAGAAGGAGCTGAACACCAGCACCTGGAGCCCCTCGCTGCCACCTGCCCACTGCTGCTGTGCCAACTCAGAGGGACCTCAGCCAGTGAAATGTATGGAGTGGCAAAGACAAATGAGCAGGTTTAGGTGTGAATGGGTTTGTTGAAGTACATTGGGTAGAAGAACAGCTCTGCATTCCCTGGATGTGTCAGCAAAGGCCTTCTGAGAGAAGGAGTGGTCCTGGGAGAGGAGTTGGGAGGCAGCAGACTCCTCTGGCTGGGACACTGGGGTGCAGGAGTCAGTCTAGTTTCTACTTCCGCTAGAGAGGTCCCAAGCACTCTGAGTTTCCTAGCTGTAAGAATTCCAGATCAAATGGTATCTTTTTCTTCCAACTTTCTGTCTCATCTGATTAGTCTGCATGCTCTTCTAGTGGGTGGTTGCACCAGGCCTACAGTCTCAGAGAGGACCTCACTGCTGCTGGAATACAAATTATGCTGGAAAGATTATTCTATGACTGTATGAATTGCTTTTCCTGCCATTTAAGTTGTAAAGTGCTAGCCGTGTGCAGTAGAAGATTTTCAGGCTATTGTGCTTTTATTTTGGACTGAGACCTGGATATTGTCACCTGCAAAATGCTGCACCTAATGCTTAGTAAGATGTCATATCCTGCATTTTGCACATGTGTACCATTAGCTGGATAAGAGACGGAAAAGGGGAAAGAACAAAAAAAATCCACCTTTGTGTAATTTAAAACCTCTCAGTGGTGTTTGTGAAAGAATGATTAGTAATTTTTAGCGATTAACAATTTTCTCCCTCAGGTGTCTTTTCTGCATTCCCGTAGAGCTCACGAACACAACTGACCTGCCAAATGGGAAGGAAAAGCTGAGACACTAAACATTGTATTTCACCTTTTTAATTTTATTATTTTTAAACATCAAATCTAATCAACAGAAGGAATATAGCCCTTTCTTTTTTCTAAATCACTCTGTGTTTGTGGAAGTATAGATTATAGATATACACACAGGGGAGAGGAGGAAACTCATCTAGATATCTATATAGACATAGATGGATATAGATAGGTATAGATATATAGATATCTAGGTTTGCTTTCCCCTGTTCCCTGCATTGTTTAGAATTGAACAGAGGTGAAAGAAACCTCTTGGTTATGCCAATTTCCCCCTCTCTCCCCTCGCCGTGACATGCTGAGGAAATTGTACTCTGGTTTCTAGGACTGGTTTTCTCTGCCCCATTGTGCAACAAAAAAGTGATTATTTTTCATGTGGTCAAGAAAGAAGCATTTTTTTCCTTCTCCTTTTTCCAATTGATTCTGCTGCAGGAGGGATCTTGCTTTATTGTATGAGTGAGGAACATGGGGCCAGATTCACATGTGGGTAACTCTTACTGACGATGCTGGAGTTACATCAGGGATGGATTTGACCCATAATCTGTTATTTTTTGCCTTACTGCAGCTTGTCTGCAAAACCTCAGTCATTACACCTGGCTAGATTAGAGACTTAGCAACCTGTGTGGCCTCAGCATTTGCTTTTATGAATCATCCCTTGTTGCATATAAAGAAATCCCAGACAGGCTGAACACAGCTGCTTAGTTTGATGGCAATCACACACTTGGTCCACCTCAGATCTATGTGTCTAACCCTTTCCAGGAGCTGGGAACATATTCTCATCTTAAACCATCCCATTTAGTGCTGCTTTTAGAACAGGAATAAGAATATTCACTGCATTTCCTGTAGGGGAAGGTGCTGGAATGAGACCATTGTAGACTGAAGCTGTACACGTACAGAAGTGGTGCCACATCTTCCTGACTGCCTCATTAATTTCCTACCCTGCTAGCTCCCCCAAGGAATAAGAGGGCAAATTAGAGTCTAGAGCCAGTCAGCCTTAAACCAGTAAAGCCAGCAGTGGTGGTGGGTTTTCACGTGGTTGTTTGACGTGAAAATGACCTGGGATCTGCTAATATTTTGGAGATGTCACTGAATGGGCCCTGTGTGAGAGCCAGCTCCCAAAGCTTCAGATGTTTTCTCATGGTAAAGCACAAACTCCTTCAGGACTAGATGTGAACTAGCAATAGAGATAAAAAGCTTATTTCATAGCACTCCTGGAAAATCTGAATGGGCAGCTGGGAGGGGATCTGTGTAACTATGGAGTCTTTCATAGTTTCTCCAGACCTTCTCTTCAAATTTGTTGAGGTCCTCAAGCTCGTACCATCCGATGCCCTAAGCTGAGTCACCCTGAGAAAGAGCCGATGAGATGAACAAATGCTACACAAACCAGAAAGCAGATTTAAACAGGGAGTTCAGAAAGATGAGTGGGTTTTGTTTTGTTTTTGCTTTGCTGTTTTGTTTTTGAGTCAGCGGAAATGATTAGCTCTTCAGATTTTCCCAGTACTCAGGAATGTGACAACTCAGTGGTAGCCTTGAAGGATGGGATGCACACACACACACATACACATACAGAGTTTTCTACAACCAACCCATTTCCTCAGCTTGCTGCTTTCCCTGGATCCTCATTTGTCTGGACAGCCTGAGGGATGGATGTTAATGTGATTTTATTTTTATGTCCTTTCCTGGCTGCCAAAGATTCCTCATTTACTTGGGCAATGCAATTTGCCTTTTTAGCTCAATGTTTGGCCTCGCAGTTGTCTTCTCTCACCTTTTGGCACACGTGTGTATAAAGGGATCCAGACAGGGCTTGGGAGCACTCGTGTGTGCTGCTGTCACTGAGGAAGGGAATTTCTTATGCAGGCGACAGCACTCTCAACTTCAGGTGGGCTGCCTGGAAAAACCTCTCTTTAGGCAGTTCCTGCAGCCCTGGGGGACCTGGCAGCCCACCCTGGGCTCGGCGTGGTGCCTTCACAGCACTTGGATTTGGGAGAACACGCACAGGGGGCCAAGCAGGGGCCTCCAGGGGGTTTACTGATAGAGGGGATGGATCCAGCCTGGGAATGTTAGGATGTTTGGGCTGTCATTGCACACTGTTGCAGAGAATGCCAGCCCTCCTCAGACTCCAGACTAGATGTTCTTGGCTAAAGAAATTACCATTTCCTGGTGGAACAAGAGCTGCTTTTAAAAATTATTGTGAAACTTCTACAAGCGCTTCTGTATAAAGAAGCAAAAGAGGATTCCACAGAATAAGTAAATTTCGATTTGTTTAATACTAGAGTTAGCAGATATTAACAGAGGAGGGGGCCTCTCTTGATGAGAGCAGCATTTTCCAGGTGCTATTTCTATTTCTTCCTTCTGTTATTCGGAGGATCAAGTGGGATCCTTGATCTAGTCAAGCTTTTTACTCCCTGTTTCTTAGACTTGTAACTCACATGGGAATATTCTGACCTCATACAGTGCTTTTACATCTCATAATATCACTCAGCAGAATTACTCTCCATTTATATTTTATTGAGCAAAGGAATTATCACATTCTGTTTGAGATGGGAAATATTATGTCTGATTTAGTAAAGGTTTGACTGTCTGAGAGAGGATAGCTAAGACAACTGCTCTGAGGTCCCAAGAACAAAAGCACTGTGGGAAAGTCAGTGTAGAACTCAGATTAATGCAGGAGTAAACTGAGGCACAGAGTAACCAAAGTGATGTAACAAAGTCTGTACCTGCCAATGCCCACAGTAGGGATCAGTAGGAGATGGTGCCATCCACAGAGTCAGTCAGTGGGAACTGGTCCAAGGTACAAAAAAGAAACATGAAACAGTTTGGAGAAAACTGCTCGAAACCGAGCAAATACAGTTATGCTGGCGTTTCTTTTGGAAACACAGTGTATGCTCAGGTGAGAAAGTGTCCCGACTTGCAGCATATTTTAGCTTGCCTGTAAACAGAGCACCTCTGGGCTTTACACGATAATCACTTTCCCTCTTTTGGAGAAGAATGACAGACCATCCACTTGATACGTGACAAAATTGAAGAAAACAGAGGCCAAACACAAACTTGGCAGAACAATCTGCCATAAGAATCAACCACTATTTTCTTCTTATTTTGAAGATAATTAAGTGCTAGAGCTCAGGTTTCCTGACCTATGAAAAAAAGATGTTTATCATTTCGACTACGATTCTAACATGTATTCATACATTCTCCAGGATGCTCTGGATTATTGCTTTTGACCAAATCCCCATCGATGTAAGACTCAGTCTGAGAAATGTTCAGTTTGAGAATGGTCACAGCCAGCCTGCTGGAGTCCAGTGATAGAGCAATCCTGCTCTTCTCCAGGACTGGTGTCTATGCTAATTAGATGCTGATAATTTCATGCACTTTCACCTGGGTTTTCCCACCTGCTGCCTCTTGGAAAGGGAAGAGCCACCTCTGGAACCATGCTTTTGCTCTCCTTCACATTCTTTTTCAATATGAGAAAAGGAGTAGGGTATCAGTGGGATTTTCAGACAAAAACCCAAATGCAATTGTAACAAACTGCAGCCAGGACCTTACAGGAGGAGGAAGAGGGGGGATGGGTAGTGAGAGGGGAACATGAAACCTCCACTTCCCACCCAACCTGCACGAAGCCAGCTGAATGCCAGTATTTGATTTGTTTAGAAACCAAGTTACCTGAGTTCTCACCTTTGCTGCTTGAATTCTACCTTTTCTTTTCCCCCTGGGAGTTTCTGTGAGTCTGAAGAGCTCTTTTCCATTTTTGTCTTAATTCTGTTTATATTTATTTCTTCCGGCAGTGCTCTGCAGAAACCTAAGTGCTGCAAGTGGTCTTCAGGATATCCAGGTTGAGTTTAGTTTTCAGGAGCACGTCCTTCCTTCTGGAGCACTTTACTCGTTGCTGACACTATCGTGTCCCGATTTTTCTAACCTGTTACTTCTAGCTCAGAAGGCTCTCCAAGGCTTATCATATCTCTGGCTATCTCTAGGCAGCTTTTCTCACAGATACCTGCCACCACATCCCCGAAGTTATCACCCCACCCTCTCAGGATGAGAGATTTCCCCATGGAGCTTATACTCCTTCTCCTGCTTTCCCATATGCTCTGCTCAATCTCCACCCCAAGGACTTTGCAGTTTTGGGTTTTTCTTAACTTTTACTGCTCAGAAGCCTCAGCTGATCACATGGCAGACACCTCCTGGCATCTGATTGTTTTCTGTGCCTCGAGAGGGGCAGCTGATGGAGCAGGAGATGATGTGGAGTCCAGCACACTTTTACACATGCAGGAAATAAATATTTCAGGATGTGCTGCTTTAACCTTTTGCTCTTCAGGCACGGAGCTGGGGATTTGGATCCTCCCCTCCACAGCTGGTGATGGGACTGGATCCGTGCTCATGACAAACGTCCCACCCAGCGCTGGCCACTGCATTCTGCGACTTTGGAATTGCAGCCATTTGGCAGCGATCCCATTTCTCAGTACGGGGCTCCTTCCAATTTGTGATAATATTTTTTTCCAGGACAAAATGGAAAAACCACACGACCAAACTTCTTCCACAGTTTGGGAAAATCGATGCCGGTTATCCACTAGGTGACACTGTTTACCTACAGATCCTGTCGAACTTGTGTGGAACCACAAATCTTTCAAGAGTAGCATACAATATGTTTTGCTCTTAAAGAAGACTGGTTGCAGAGGAGAAGGAAAATGGGCTGTCAGTGAGGTATAATTAAGGGCAAACCTACAGTTATGAGACTTTATGGTCTGGTTTCAAACTATTTACTAAAATGCATTTTAAAAGCCGCTTTTTATCAGGCCCAATTCAAAGCCTTAGGAAATAGTTTTATTTAAAGAAAGAAAAATAGAAAGAAAGGCAGGCACTCACCATCAGCACAAATCTCAGCCTGGCTCAGATTTTGTCTTGGAGAACAGTGTGAGCAGAATTGCCTGGTGGCAGAGCCAGGGAGCAAGGAGAAAACAGAAGAATTTCTGCAATCTCATCTGAGGAGAGCTCAGTGGAAAACTGCTCTCCAGCGTTGCAGACATTTCAGAATTTTGCATTTCCTCCCCAATCTTAAATAAGACCAGAACTGGTAATCTCAATTTCTGAAAATTTGTTGTCTGAAAGAGAAAAAAACCTGGTTAGAGGCTGATTTATTTCATGCTTAAATATTATTTTATCCTTAATATATTTTCCCCATATAGAATCATGTGGTTCTCTTTGAAAAAGAAAAAATTTCACTACAAAATGCTGACAAAGTAAAAATGCTTAAAACTGAAAATCAAGTGGGCCAAAATCAAGAGCTTCCCACAAGATGTATCAGCTTTTAATTAAAAATTTTTAATTAGAAAAATACAAATCTGCTTCTGCACACTAATGCCACTGGTGATGGTGTTAGGGAAGTCTGTGCTAGACTTTGCTGTGATCTGGGACTCACACTTGCAAGGAAGCCAGATGAGTCTGTTTGAATTGGGCATGCATTCTGGAAAAACTTTGGAGAATTCCATTCTTTCTTCTCATTTGTGCTGCTGACAGGCCAAGAGAAACACTTCTCATCTGCAGCTGAAATACCAATGACCTGCAAGTGTCAAAGGAGGTGTCTGGGGAGCATGGGGTGTTTGGGATCTCTAGGAACAGCCTGGGCACCTCCAGAGCGCAGGGAGGATTGCATGGGAACCTTCCAACCTCATGCTCTCCCACTGTGAGTCAGCCCTTTCTATTTTTTTGTAACCACAGCCCATAAGTAGCTTATGGCCCAGTTCATGTTTAAACATGGCAAGAGATCACCTTTAATTCCACTGTCTAGCCACATTCAAATATAGGTTTTGGCTACAGATCCAATCAGTGTCACAAAGCACAGATTGGGGGAACATTTCTGCATGATATTGTTCACACTCGCATTGGAAGATCTTCTTTCCCCTATCATTTGGGCTATTGGGCTTTTCCCTCCTGGGCTCTGAAGGAAAAGACTAGCTAAACTAAAGTTGGGTGTTTCTTTTCTGAAGCCCTTTTCCCCATCTGCCCTTATTAGATCCTCCCCTCTGAAACCCTGAGGTGTCCAGCCTTGGTTAACACCAGTGAGGCAGAGCTTCAAATCTTAGGTGCAAACCCACTTCCCACGCTGCTTCCAACACACTCTGGTACCTCTTACAGCCAGAACACTGTCCAAATACCCCAGCCAAAGCAAGATCCCCTCATGCCCTCTGCTGAGCACTGGGCTCTCTCTTCATTTCTGAAGCTGTAGATTCAGCTGAGCCCCTGTAGGCTCAGGGGTTTTCTAGATGTTTGCAGATCTCTGGAGATAAATTATTGTCTACAAAGTTTGGTTCACCAGCAATAATAATGGAACAAGAGGCAAGTTTTGCTTCAAAGCTCTTGTGATTAGAGGGTAGAAGATGGGAGGGGAAGAGAGGTAGAGGGATGCTGCAGGGATTGTGCTCCTGAACCAGGAGCAGAATCGAGGTGTGCATGGACATCGTGTAGAGGAGGCACAGCTGTGCTTCCACCTCCAGCTGTGTGATTTGCTGCGTGGCCCCTGTTTCTGGCACTGCCCTTTTTGAAATCCACACAGAATTAATTGATAATTGTGCAAAAAGCCTTGGGGGTTGGACAAGATAATAGCAGTTTTACAAGAACCTGGATGGCACTGAAAAAATTTTATGGTGTTTTTGATGTAAAATTATTATTTTTCATTGCTGTTCAGTGCACACAGTGCTGCTGGCACGGTTTCAATGGTTAGGTGGATGACATGTTATTTTTATATTTTTGAAGTGGCTTTGGGGCCTGACTCATGCACACAGTACATGGAGCAAAAGAGGAACATAGGAAATGGTGTTAAGAACCAGTGAAGCCCCTGATTTGTCTTGTGGTGTGGGCAGAAACAGATTTTATTTAGACTGTAACCCCTAATTGGATTTTTGTCTGTGTCATTCTTCCAAAATTGTTTCTACAGCATGAAGAAATGCCCAGGAGAAGGCACTGAAGTTAAGGGCCTTGTCTTAAGAAGATGTGGAACAGACCAGTACAGAGGAGCTTCTCCCAGCATTGTTCCTCAGGCTCAAACCTGAACATGTTGTGTATTTCAGCCCTCATTGGGGCTCTCCTTCCCCATGAGTGCTACAGACAGAAAAATATTTCAAGCAAAATAACTTCCACTTTCAAGCAAAAGCTTTCTAAGGCAAAGTAGGGGGGGTGGGAAAGGAGAAAAAGGAACTCATTCTTCAGAGAGCTGAGTCCAGCAGACTCATTGCACTGGTGACCCTGTCCAGATCTGAGGCTGCACCTCCAAAGGCAAAGGGCAGGAGCTAGTTTGTTTAATTTTGAATATTTGCATATCTCTTTCTCTTGCTGCATTGGTATCTGATCTGCAACAACCTATTAAAGCTTTCATTTGAATAGCCATTATATGCCTGAGAATGGAGACTGGGCTCCTTGGGGGTGCTTAGAAATAAACAAATCATTTGTGGCACATGTGTTGTTCAAGCTTCAAGCAAGGTAAATGGAAAATACAGATTATGGTGCCTCAAGTCCTCTCCATTTTCCCCACTTGTCAAACATTCCCAGATTCTTCAAAAGAAGAATCTAGCCATATTATTAGCAATAAAATGGCTTATAGCTGAAATTTTGAAAAGATTTAACAATGTTCTTTGCAGGAATTGTGTTTCTCATTACATAAATCTCCAGGCTCTCAGACAAACCACCACCACCACAGTGAGCCATTATGTCCTGCTGTGGCGGTGTCTCCACTTTAAAAAGGTAAAGATTCAGGGCTTTTTGACTTTCTTGTTTTCCTTTCTTATTCCTTTTAAAGAAAAAAACCCACCACAAACCCACAACAAACCAAAGAATATATTCACCACAGAAAAGTCCCTGCGGATTCATCTGCACTGGAGCAGATCAGGCCCCATTTACACCAGTGACCCATGAATGGCCAGGGATGGGCTGGAGAGAGGACATGGGTGAACAGATGGGGGACACAGGGATTTCTGGATACCACTGGCAGTGGGTGCAGATTGAGTTTCCACCTCGATGGTGCTGGCTGCAGGTGCAGGTTCCAAGAACACCAACACACTGTTCAACAGCAAAGCCAGGAGCAACCTCCCTTCCCTCCACTGTGCCTCCTGCAACTGCTCTCCAGAGCAACAAAAAAGCTGAAACTGCCACTTGCCTTCAGCCAGAGTGTTTCTGTTGATGCTTGTGGCCTTTCCCAGCCTGTAGGATGTGTCCCACAGGCTTTCTCCCAGCTACTGATGCTGGCTGGATTTTGACCTGGCTCCTGACTTTTGCACATGGACTGCTGAACCTGAGACGTGCCTGGGCAAAGGCAGGGTGGGGATCCTTGGTCGTTTGCTAACATGGCTTGGAAGGCAAATACTGGGAATGAAGTAAACTAACATGAAGTGAAATCCCAGCAAACAAACGCTGAACCTGATGCAACTAAGTTTTTTAATCTTCCGTTGAAAAATATGCCATCAATTGCCAGGCAAATTTCTCAGGTTGATATGGTAACTGGAAACACTGGAAATTAAAAAGCTGAGCAAATGTTCTTAAAGGAGAAAAATAGTCTCACTCCTGATCAGCAGGGATTTCCAAGCTCCCTTCCTCAGCCTGCCTTCTTTTAAATTCACAACCTACAGGAACAGCAGTGTCATGGGATGACACTGATTTTCTTTCCATCACCAGAGGCTGTTTCTTGGAGGGTGCAGTAACAGCTTTGGGCTTTTGTGTGATGCATCTATAGTCACAGCGTAGCTCTTACTCCCTTTCCAGCAGCAGCATCCAGCTGATAGCAAGGCCCGATGTCCCCACAAAATTAATAATATCACTCTTTCAGGTAACCCTGTTAGTACATGGAGGGTGGAGTGGGAAAACAGACAGAGTTCCTGGTTATCTGTATTACGGCCATGTCATTTATATCCCTTCTAGTCTCAGCAGAAAGCTAGTAATGTCCCAAGAGTCCTGATCCCTTCTGAACACACCCAGGAGCGTGGCTCAGTGGGAATGGTCAGCAGCCCTCACAGAGGGAACAGCTCACACTGGGCAGGAGAGCTGCTCGCTGGCAGGTTGACTGGAAACAAAGGAATTAATGACCTGTAGGTGTCCAGAGAGCAGCTACAGGAAGAACATAAACAGTATTTGCTGAGTTTATTCACTGCCTCTCCTCCATGTCCAGCCAATTAAGTACAAAAGAGGAGAAGGGAATGGTCGTTAAGCACCCAAGGCTGCCCCTTGGGAAGGAGAACTAAACAGGACATTCACATTTGTATGGCAGCTTCTTCCTGCAGAGAGATTTAGAGGAGTGAATTAGGAAAACAAATGACATAAGCACCTCTTAAGATTGACAAGGACTGTACTAGTATAGTATCTGACTAATAAATATTTTCATTTCTAACCTCTTGTTTTCAACCTCAATTGCTTGATAAATAATCTCTAATGCACCAATAAAGGTAAAAGTGACCTGTTCTGGATATACCAAGAAAAGTGATGGGTACATCTGCCATAGACAATGGGCAAAAGAAGACAGTTCTTGGACTTCACTGCCTTGTGCTAAACTTTGGGGCAGGTAGAAAGAGGCACCTGCAGGTGCAGATGGCAGCATCCTCCAGAGCTCTGGACAGAGCCAAAAGACTCTTGGGTGTGCTGTGATCAGCATGGGGCTTGACTGGAGCCCACAGTGCCACACCGCCTGTGATGCAGGCACAGGAAGAAACTGGTGGTGCTTGGGGCAGTTTTATGCTGGGATTTTCCCTGCCCTGTGGTGCTCCTTGCTGATGAATTGGTGTCCTGGGACAGGGGCTGCCCGCTGGAACCTCTGGGAGGAGACCTGGCAGGAACCTGCCCTCTGGGAGGAGATCTACTCCAGGGGACAAATGATTTCCCCTTTACTCCCTCCCTTCACAAATACTGAGAGCGTTTGATAGTCATGTCAAAACCTCTCAGATCCAACTGACCATATCTTCTCAAGCAAGAGTCTCACAGATCAGAGCCAATTCATATTTATCCTCTGAAAAGGACAAGAAAATGTTTAAGAATCCACCTCAGATAACCAGAGAGGGCAATTAGCTCTTATTTTATATTTATTTTATCTTTTCTTGAAACAAAGGATTGCTATTCTTTTCTCTCCCTACAACGAAGTTAATGGATTTATTCATCAAGTTTTCCAAATTTAGACATCAAACTGATGTTTTTCTCCCACTGCTAATTTTATTCTTAGCAGCACTTACATAAAGGCAAGCATTGCAATATGACAAAAATATAAACCTCCTCTGACCTGGAATGTACCAGCAGGTAAAGTACAGGGGAAAGTACAGGCAACTTCTCACCCAGGCTCTCCAAAGCAGCAAGTCTTAAAATAGAGCTGAGAGGTTTTTTAATGCTTTTTTCTCTCAAAATCTCCAACTGACCTATTTGCCTTTGTAGTCTGGCCCTGGACTACCAGGTTGTGCCCTCACATTACCACAGTGGTTTGGGATGATGCTGTGTTTTGCTGGAAGGCCAGAGTTCCTGGTCTTGGTTCAGCAAGCAGCATTTTTGTGTCCTTACGGGGTCTGTGCCTGTTCATGGAGGCCATGCCCATGCTCTCAGTTCTTCAGGTGTCAGTCTCCTGATTTTTCTCCCAACCTGTTTTTCTGCAAGCACAGTTGTGCTCGCACTGAACTCCCAAGCACATGCCTCGACTTTGCATTCTTGCGTCTGGCCCAGTTTAATAGTTTGGGCCCTGCCAAAGCAAGAGACTCCAGCCCTGTATGTTCCTCCAGCCTCTTGTGGTGCTCTGAACTTGGAGTAGTGGCCTGAAATGCACAGGAGGGAGAGCTCCCAGGGACGAGCTATGCCTGCAGTGGCTCCTCTCGGAGAGTGGACAACCTGCAAGAAACACTTCCTGCAGCATCTCTGCTTTCCCCCTTTGTCTCATTTCCCAAAGTGATGCTGTTTCATGTTGGTGAAAAGGACTCTGCCTGCCTTGGACACTGGGCTATCTGCTGAAGAGCCAAAAATGTTCCTGTGCACATGCTCAGAGAAAGAGCCACAGGGCCAAATTCAGACCCTGAATGTAGAGAGACACTGAGCAAGAGCCAAGATGAAACCTAGTTTCAAACCCTGCTAAGCACACAAGACACTCTTACACGTAATTACCACTGGAAGAGGGCGGCTCGGGTGCTGTCCCCAGCAGCGTGACCCTCTCTGCACTGTTCCTTTCTGTGACAGCACCTGTTCCTGTGAGCCCCATCCCATGGCATCCCGTGTCTTTGCCTGGCAAGGCCAAACCCAGCCCCCAGAAAAGCTGCAGGTTTCCACCAGCTTTTCCAGTGCCTGAGTCCCACACATTCCCATTGGCCCCGGTCGTGCCTCATTAGTTTGGCTTAATCAAGTGACGAGCAGCGCTCAAGGCCGGGGAGCTGCTGTAGTCAATGGGGGCTATTCTCCGCTGGATAGACACATGTCACACCCATTAGCGTCAATGGGAGCTACAAATGCACGGCAGAGAAAGGCCCCAATGTGTCTAAGGCGCATTAGGAACCGACAGAGAGGCCAGTTCAGCCCTGGGGTAAGAGCCTGCAGCTCGGTCACGCCTTCCAGCAGAGCAGAAATTCAACTCAGCTTCAGGCCAGACCAGTGGGATAAGCACCAAAACAAAACAAAGAGAACAAACAAGAAACTGGTATCACCTGGTAGGTGTCTGAGTGCCGTGTAACCCCCCAAGGGAAGTGGCTGAGGGCCATGGCCTGTGCAGCAAACATTGCCCAAACCCAGAGGCTCTCCCCAGCTCGGGTGCCGAGGCTCCAGCAAGTGCAGCGTCAGGAAAATCTCCCCTTCTGCAGGGCTTCTGTGGCACAGGAAAAGCACCCAGTCCTTAGGGTTGTTAAAGTGATATTTCTCAACAGAGCTAAAAAAAAGAATAATTAAAAAAGAATAAAATAAAGGGGGGCAGAAGGGAGACCCCACGGACAGCCTGGGGGCCGGCCAAAGCGAGCAGGCTGAGTGTCAACAGCAAGTGTGAGAGGGCCCACCGCGTCCTCGAGCGCGTGCTCAGGCCCCATCCTTCCTGCACAAAAGAGGGATTCTTCATTGAAATCAGCCTGCCCCTGCCAAGGATCTGGCCTCCCAGGAGCTGCATCTCAGCCAAAATAGTCAACTGGCTCTTTGAGTTTCCCAGGTTTGGGGAAGCTTTTTACTTTCACATTTATTATTATTTTTTTCCCCTTCATTCCAGTTTCAATTAATTCCCCTTGAGATTTAAAATAAATTTTTTTTTAAAAATTAAAATTTTGGAAAGGCTTTTAAAAAATATTATCCCAGCCTGTCCTCATCTATGTCACAGTGAGGGAAGAGTAAGCCTGGCAGGTCTCATGGCACATGTTTCAGTATTGGGCATAGCAGAGATGTCAGGCAGTAACACCAAATGGTTTTCAAACATTTGCTTTTCAATTTGTGCTTAAATTAATGTGACCCCATAAATATTGCCATTGGACACTGGATCACTTTTATCCCTTATGACACTGTTTCACATGTTGATGTATTACCTAGATACAGGGCATGGTCCCCCCTGCATCTGCACCTTTCCCATGGAGAATTTCTCCTAGAACTTTGGTGATGTTTGGTTTGGTTTACCTTTTATGAAAGAAAAATCTAGTCCAAAATGTGTAGCTCTATATCAGACTACAGGTACTTCACTGGTACTCCTAGAGTTAATAGCCGTAATATATAGCCCAACAAACTGTCTTTAGCTTTCTCCATATGTTAATTCTCTCTAATCCTGTTATCAGTACAGGTAGTTGGACAAACAGTGTGATAATAAAGCAGTATTTATAATACATATCCTTCAGTCCTAGATTAACCATGAGATTTCCCAAGCACCTAGGGATTTGATTTACCTACTGTGTGCAAATCTCCAGTAAAAAGAAAGTATCCAGGAAAATATATTTGCTCCCACACTGTATTGTTTACCATCCACTTTTCCCTTGATCTGTATACGTGTCTGGTCTGTGCATTTTATTTATTCAAGCCCTCGATGATAGTTTAAAGCAGGGTCTAAAGCACTGGGATATTATCAACACACTGAAGGAGTTTTCTATGAGCACCAGCCATCCTCCTTCTCACCTCCCAAGTGCTGCCCCTCTCACCACAACCAAGAATTTAAAAAGCCAAAAGAAGAAGAAATGAAGAAGCTCTTTTCCCCATGGCTGCTACAGGTGCTTACTTAGCTCTGGATAAATGCAGCCCACTTCCCCCCCAACCCACCACCATTTTTTTTTTTTAATTCCTCTCAACGTGTCGTAGCTTTATATGAGGCTAATGGAGCAAGGCAATGCTCAAACGTCAAATTAAACTGCACAGCTCTGTAATCACTCAGACTGACATGGCATAAAAGGATAATTAGTAGTTCATTACATGGAACATTGTTTGTTCAGCTAAATTGATTTCTCTCAGCTGCCCATGTTTTCTGTTTACTTAGTGAGTGCTCCACTGCACATTCTTATTTGTGAACTAGGAAATCCCTTCCCCTGAACTTTTTCCTTCCCTCTAATCAGCACTGAGGATTTTAAATATAGTTTGTTGGAGGTAGATGAACCTCCAAAATTACAGACAGGTGCATGGCAACAATGGCTTGTGTGGAGCAATATGCAGTGCAAAAACAAGCTGTGGTGGCTAAGGAGACATACCCAAGTATTCCAAAATGGGAATGTCCATCTGCTTGGTACACAGAAATTCCTAGCCTAGGTTATTTGATTCCTTAGGTTATTTGATTTTCAACTTACAGTGAACTTGCCTTTCTCTCATATTGTAAGGGAAAAAAAAGAAAAAAACCTGGGTCTATAATCCTTCAGTGCTGGGAGTAAAGTTCTGCAACAAAATCTTCCTTAAAGCCTCATTTTTGCTCACTAGGACCCGGAGAAAAGAGGAGATTGTTGTTTCAAACGTGCTTTTCTTTCCTTTTGCAATTAGGGCTGAGGCAGAACTACCCAATTTCAAATGTTTCTAAACTGGCTGCCTCATGACACCTCTCCACTCAACTGAATTTCAAAATCCTGACAGTAGTTACAAGTAAAAGTGTTGGCGCTATCAACTCCCACACTTCTAGTGTCAGTCTCAATACATTTCTATTTTGCTTAAAGCCCTAACTTCTGTAGTCATTACATTTTAAAAAGGATTCTTGTTTAGGTAGAAAATATGATCCCTAATGAGTCAGAATACAGGAGAAAACCAGAAAAATTATTTATTTTTTGAAGCCTATTTGAAAACTTTTTCTCCAGTGCTGCCTACAGCATCCCAGACACCACCAAAAGACACTCACTGCATCCCTTTCCTGTGGGGACCTGCAGATATCACAGTTTTGTTTCTGGGGTGTTTGAGTTGGAAGCCACAATTGTTGTAACACCACTTCTGAAAGAAGTTTACACAGTTTCTTGCAGTGACCCTGTAAGAAAAGTGGTGCTTGCTTTCTCTGAATTTCAGTG
Organism: Vireo altiloquus; assembly: GCA_013396875.1. Classification (NCBI taxonomy): domain Eukaryota; kingdom Metazoa; phylum Chordata; class Aves; order Passeriformes; family Vireonidae; genus Vireo; species Vireo altiloquus. The sequence continues at coordinate 72,840 of VZRF01005967.1, read as the reverse complement.
ACATTTATGGACAGGCTCCTGATGGCAATATCAGACTAAGATATTCCCACACCCTGCTGCTTGTCATGGCCTCCACTCCCCCTTGGAAGTGTTGCCACAACACTGAAGTGGATCACAGAGCCCGTGCAGCTGGAAAAAAAAAGTTTCTGTTTGCACCAGGTTATTTTCCTGGAAGATCAGACACCTCAGACAGCTCACAACACAGACCCACAGACAGCAGTTCTGCCAGGAGGGAAGGAGACACGGGGAGCAGCCAGGACCAGCCAGTGGATGGGAACTGTTTGGGCTCATGGCATGGTGAGAAAATGAACTTGGATCTGTGGGCAGATCAACCCCTGGCAATGCTTCCATCCTGGCTTTACTCACCACTCCACAGAGCCTAAGGCAGTGCCACGATCTCCCAGCACAGCCTTGCCAGTCACATGAAAAAGCAAAGCAATTCTAGTATCATGCAAACCTCTCCGGATTTTTTTCCTCTTTCCCGTCTCCTCTCAGTCACATGGCACGAAACCCTTTAAGGTTGTCCACAGCAACAAATAATTTCTTTTTGCTTTCAACACTGTTGAAATTGTTTTTTTTCTACCCGTTGATAGCTGCCTCCAGCATCCTAAGTACCACCTAAACACAGATCACCTTTACACTTAAATTTTTCCCCTGCAACCGACCCATTTCCAGCCATGTCAGGAAGACACCAGGTCTTTAGGAACCCCTAAGCAGCTCTGGAGATGGTTTCAGTAACAGCAGACCCAGTCCTTCAGCAGAAAACCCAGGCATCCTTGCATGTCTAACACCCCAGGGCAATAGGAAGCCACTCATCTCCTTTGGGCACATTTATACCTCTGAGCAACTCTCTTTGCTCGCTTGGTTAGGGCAGGTTTCCAATTAGCCTTCCAAGGAACCAGTCTGCCCAGTGCCACACCACTGTGTGTCTGTGCTTGGGCTGGCCCCATGGGATGGGAGCACCACACTTACACCAGCCCCCAGAGATCTCCATCTGTGGATACACACTCTGCAGAGAATGGAGACACATTCTCTCCTGGCTGCTGAACCAAAACCTGCCTAGAAAAGGACAGAACAAAACCAGTGTATTCCTCCTTTCTTGACGAGTGGGGAAAAAAGAGAAAAAAACACTTGTACTTTATATAGAAGAATATGATCGGTTTGGCTGCTTCTGCTCTGAACTGAAATAAAAATAAAATTCTGTTTGAGTAGTTGAAGGAAAAAACAAAGTATGAAGGACAAGCCTTGAAATACATTGCCAATGGTCTCTTCCTTCAATTACCAGCTCAGTGACAGAGCTCACACCAAAGGCATCAGCGATTTCGCTTCAATTCTTTCATCTGCTGAAACTATTTGAAAAAATGACTTGAAAAATTTGTTTCCACCTGTGATTACCTTCAGTGTGATAGAAACCTCAATTTTTGAATGAGGAAACTATTTATTAAAAGAAAATAGGTCCAGAGTGCATACTGACTGCAAATACGAGTATCAGCAACAATGCTCCCTGTGACTGACAGTGGCTGCCAGCAGCACCTCCTCGACCTAGTTCCTTAATGGAAATGGATGTTTTTCTGCAGTCAGGCATCACCCTTTCAAACACTGTATAATATTTGTAGTTACCTTCTCCAGCAGCACTGAGAGGCATTTTACTATAGGCTTTCTCTGTTTTTATTTTGGGTCTTGTTCTAGGCTGCCCAGAGCAGAGCTATCAACTGCTTTTCCACATCCTCATGGCTTGATCTCCTTTCCCTTGCTCCCCACACCATGGCTTGCTGCTTTCTGCCACTCTAACGAAGCTTCTGGCCTGGATCTGGCTGATGCAGAGCATGGATGAATCACTGCTGGGCCAAGTTGAGGCCTCCCAAGGTGATTTTTCCACATCCCATCAATGGGTACATCTCTGCAGATCATCCTTTTGATGGAAACCCTGGGAACTCATTATCTCCTCCACCTGTACTGATGTTTCCTTGATTCCCTGGTTCACTCCTGTCACTGAAGGGCTCCTCTCTGCTACTGGCTGCTTGTCAGAAATATAAATTTGGGAAATGGACATGTCCTGTTTCTGCTGCAGATCACCCTGGGCTCACACAGCTAAAACCCAGAGCAAAGCGTTCAACTTTTAAACTGATTTTAGTCTTTCCTTTATCTTGTTTTGTTGTTTGGGTGTTGTTGTTTTGTTTTTGTTTTTTTCCCTTGCAAAACTTATGCAGCATGTAGCCCTTCTGTCTGCCCTGGAGATTTTGTTCACTTCAACTAATTGCCTGCAAATCATTTGTTTCATCCAAGACACATCTTTCAAGGGAGTTTCCACAGACTACTCCTGGCATTTAATACAAAGTTACCAGTCATAGTGAAAAGAAAACCAATCATTAGCTCATCTTCTAGCTTAGCTATCCAGACTTTTTTTCTTTGCTGTAAGGGCCAAAATTTCTGAGTATTTGGACAATTGCACCGTGCTCTGTAACTGTCTCCATTTGAGGGCAATTAGGTCATTTGGGTTTGGACACCTCACTGCCCAGGTTTCTGAATGTGTCTGGTCCAGTAACAGTTCTGCTGGAGCCAGGATCCACCATCCCCATGCATTTCCCAGACCCTGCTGCCCTTTCCACAGTCAAACTTCTATGGCTGTTTAATCCCCTAGGCGAAACTAGCAGTTCTGCAAGTTAAAGAAGCTAATGAAGTTTGGTTTCCTACATTTTTACTTCTCATCATTGCCTTCAGTGTCTGAGGATGAAGTTTCAGTAGATGTATTCGACAAAACTGGTCATTTATATGGACTTTTCTCCCTCCCCTAAATTGATTTTCCACAGTGTAGGCCCCTGCCTTAAGACTAATTGAAAATCTCTTGGAACCTGTCAGAACTTACCTTTGAGACCTTAGAGATTTTGTCAAGTTTAGATGAAATCAGCAAATAAGTTAAAAAGTCTTTATCAGGGAACACTCAGATGGACATGGACATCATACTTTTGTAGCTCTTTGGTCCCACAGGAAAACAGATAGAGGAAAACATGGCACTAATTCCCATTGTGCCACTTCAGCCTGGCACAAACCCTCCACCAGACTGGGAAAAGATGCCCACAGACAGTGGTGACAGTCATCCTGGACCTCCAAGAGTCCTTTGTAGGGGCATCTTTCACAGTGCTGGGGTGTAAGTGAACTACTCCCACTAGGCACTGCACTAATGCAAATTGTTTCCATTTGACTAAACTAACCCATTTTCCACCATTGCTTCAAAATACCTGAAAGCAGAACTGGAGTCCCCTTCCCCTTCTTGCATACTCGACACCGTTTCACTTGCTGTGTTCCTTATCTTCCACAGTGGCTGATTCCCCTAAACTCTTATACTGAGATTGAATGCTGCTGAGTAAGAAGCTGTTTTTGGTTTTGCTTTTCTTTGAAGCTACTGGATGATTTTTGCACCTCATTTACCTTCCCAAAGGATTCCAGACCATTAACAGACATATATTAAAAAAAACCAAACTCCAAACATGTTTAAAAGTTGTTAGTATGTACCAAGTAGACTGGAGCAAGCTTCTAATGATAATTCAGTGCTGTCCCAAAACCAGTGACGGATCCAGAACATTTGTCTTGCAGATGGGCGACAAGAACAAAATGAAATTTCAAATGCTGGCGAGAATTTGCCTTGGTATCAGCAAGGCCAAGGACCAGCCGATTCATAACGTGGAGCAAACTCACTCTAAGCTATTCTGAAAACAAACAGTTGATTTTAACTGGTAACTTTGAAGAACTTTAGCCTTAGCTGAAGAGATATATAATCCACATATAAAGCTCAATAGTGAGCAGGTATTAAACATTACCAACCACAAAAAGTCCCCTCTACATGGTATCCAGCTCCCTCCTCCCTTCTCATGAAGTGTTCTGCAAAGAACAGCAGTGCTGCAATGAATAATTCTTCTCCTAGCAATGAATACATAATTAGATAGTAAATGCATCTCAATCTTTGAGAGTGGAGTTGCCATCCACTCTGTATAATGAAGGCTGGAAAGAAGCTAATTCACCTGTCACCGACTACGTTCCCAATTACTTAAGTTTGTTAAAGAAAAAAACAAACAAAAAAAAAAACCAACCCAGGCAGAAATGCAGCAATCTCTTTGGACAATCTGTACCATTTGCTCCTGTGCTTCCTATCCCAGGGCTCAGAAGCAAGTGCTTCTTTCCCACCCCTCACCTAAGTGACTGCTTGGTGACGGGAGAGAGCAGAGCTCCTGTCATCGCTCCAGAACTGATGAAGTGTTAAAGCAACTGCGAGCCCTTGGGGCTGCTCTGGAGGCTGCACAGGGAGAGAAACCAGTCCCAGGGCAGAGCCAAACACACACCTGCCAAAAGCCTCCCAGAAATGGGTGGTGGAAAGTCGAGTCAGGCCCTGGGGCTTGTTGGTCCTCCTGGTTTTAGACCCTGATCATACAGAAATTCTCATGAATACCAGTGGTGTCCCCGAAGCCAAGGGAGCTTTTCATGCAAATAGATTTTAAAAGAAAATGCAAGGATTTACAGGACTAGGGCCTGAAATTCTTGGCTTTATGTCTTTCAATAGAGTTGTACATTGCCAGTTACACTCAAGAAATGCTATCACTTTAAGAGACCAAATGTTGCCAAATGCCAAGAACTTTGCTGGAGATGAGATCTGGGGTCTTCTTACTTGGCCAACCTGATGAAAGAGGATTAAGCTCCAAATGAGCCAGACTGCAAATTGAGGCTTAAAGGTCAGTGATCATTATTTTCTGGCAGCTGAAAATAGGTGTTTGCTCCTCTGGCTTTGATAATTTTTAACAATTATTGATATCTTGGTCCAGATCTAAGATATAAAAAATGCTTTTTCCCTATATTCAGTTTATAGTACCAGACTTTAGATTATAGAAATAGCTTTCAAGGAGAGCAGCAGTGTCTAATTGTTTCTGAGCATACTGTGTTCAGCTGTGTTCTAGTTCAAGTCCACATTTCTGGAATATTGGATAAATGATATCAAAAATGTACCAAGACACACAAATATCAATAATGAATTGAATAAATAAACCTTATTTCTTCCCACCAACAGGCCTAGTTTGGAAATATCCCAATGAATAACTCTTTGACCTCCCACCCTGAGTGTCACCTCTGCATTTTTTCCCCATTAATTACCCACGTGCCCCCCCCATCAAGGGATTTTGCATACAGAACCAGGTATAGGATTCAGCAAACAACTGTGGAGTCATCTCCAAGCCTTTCTTTTTTATTTCTATGTGAAAGAGATGGCAACCATGTCATCAGTAATTAATCTGTTCATCCAGGATTAATAAAATTAAAAACTGGTAAAATTTAATTGGAAAGGAAAAGCCAGTATAAATCAGTGCACACTTGCAGAATTGCTTATTTTGGTCAGGCATAGAAAGATTAACAATCTCTCCCTTTCTTACACTGTAAGAGAAGTGGTTTTTTGGGCCTCCAATTACTGGCAAGCAGATCCAAGGCAGGGGGAGAGAGGGGCATGTGAGAGTGTAGAAGGCACACAAGGTGCAGACTCCAGGAGTTAGGAAATGGGAGTTACGGAGCAAGATGGCCTATTTTTTGTACTCTTTAATGTGCGGCCTGTTTTTTTTAAACCTCTCAGCAGGAATAGCAAAGTTTTCCAAGTCATCACCTAGCAACAAAACCCAGAAAAACATTTGCAAAGCAGTTTTGCATCACTGCCATCCCTGGAAGAACTAACTTGTTGAAGGCTGAATTTGCTATGGAGAGGGATTGAATGCTCTGTTCTTATTCAGAGTGCTGAGACATGCAGTCCTCTTTCACTGAGAACAGAAATTCATTAATGCACATACACACACATTAAGTGTTGCTTTGGAGGTGTTCTCAGAGTTTTTGGACTACAGGGGTGTGGTTTCAACTGAAAACCGTGTGAAAACAAATTGAAACAATTTCTTCTTTTATGGGATATCATTCTGCATTACGGATTGTGTTTACACACAACTTTCTGCAATAGGATCAATATTTAATCTCAAAATCTATTCTTAAGAGCATTTGATTTCAAATTAAAGTAATTTTGATGAGTAAAATCTCACTTCAGTAGCAGATCACCTTTACTAGATCTGAAGTCATGGTAAACAGCCTGGCTTAACACACTGTGTATTTTATAAAAGTAAATAATTTCCATCAGCACATTTACAAAAAAAAAAACAAACTCAAAACATATATTTGTTGAAAAATCATCTTTTTCTTGTAAGATTCCTATTTTTCCCTTCCCACTGAACACTTGCTCTGTGGGAGCAAGACCCTACAGGAGCTGCTACAAAGGCTCTGCCCACACAGTGCAAACCTGAGGTTTCTGAGACATCCCCCAGGGTGCTCAGAGCACCCTTCCAGCCATTTCCACTCAGCCTGCAGAGACACCAGCTCAGAGCCCAGTAACAATATGACCATGCCATTGCAGGGCTAGGGGGTGTGAGTGAGCCCAGGCTCACCAGTCCAGTTGCACCTCCGTGCTGACTGGTGCTTCTGGTTTTCATTAGCACCACCTCTGAAGTTTCTGTACCACATTGCACTGCACAGTGTAAGCAAATAATGAATTAATTTTTCCATATTTAATGGACAGAAAGGGTATCGATATTATTGGACCAGGAAAAAATCCTAATACTGAAGTTACACAGGGATATTACTTACATTTTACACATTATCTCCCCTTACTACTGTAATGGCTGGAATACTGCTAATGGGCCAGCTCTATGGCTACCATGTGTATGGAGTGTAGAGCTGAACAGAATAGTCACATTAAATTCAGTATGACTTTTAACCTCAAAATCTTCCCATTTCAAGTTGTAGATACACTTTTGAGAGGCATTAGTTGTTCTCCTTAATCACTTTAGACCAGGGTCTGCAGAAAGAAGAATTTACTAGAGGATATGGATTTCACCTCACAGTGGTTATACATAATCACTGTGCAGCTTTGCATATAGTCTTATTGCAGGATGGTTACATCCCTTATCCCTGTTGGAGTTTTACACAGCTTTCAAATATTTCCTGGGATGTTTTTGGTTATTACCAACTTGCTGCTTTTCCAGCTTTCATGAGAGAATGAAAAACATTTGGAATTCCACAGGACTTCCAGCGAAGAACTCACTGACAAGCATTCCTATTTTATAGGGAAATGTTTGCCAAGACAGAGCCTTATTCTTTCTTTTCTTTGCTGCTAAATAAACGGGTAAATGCTGAGCTCTTAAAATCTTCCCAAAGTGTTCCCAGGCTTTGGGGAACAAGGATGTAATCTCAGGTTTGTGACCCACCCCGTGGGGGTTAAGTGCTGCTGCACAGCTGGTTCGGAGGAGCTGCTGCTCCTTTGCTCCCAGCTCTGTGCCCTGCAGTCTCCGGGGGTGTCTCACATGGAAACCTGGAGCAGCAGAGGGAAGGATCAGGCCCCAGCCCTCTGTCTGTCCTTCTGCTTTGTCAGCCCTGCTGCCTTGCACAGCCAATGCCCGAACTTGCATAAGAGGGAGGACTGACCCTTCGAGTCCTCATTTCTCTCATTTGATCTCAGCAAACCTTTCATCCTGTCACCGCTTCCTCTTGTGCTGTGTCTCATCTTTTTAACATCTCTGTGTAACCTCGACTCAGTCCCCATTCACAAGGGGAGCGAGGGCAAATGCAATCTATGGAGGGGTTGCTTTCCCCTCCCGAATCATCTTCCGCTTTACCCCTCTCTGTTTCTCTTGCTCTGATTTTTCGCCTTCATTTTTCTTCCAAACTGTCACCAGGTGGACAGTGGTTGTTAGGCTGGGATGGGAAGCTGGGCCTGTCTCAAAAATCAGCATTTCTGTGGAACATACACTGCTGTCATTCACAGGCTGCTGGATGAGTTGCCCTGTTGATAGTCCCTCACCAGTACCAGGTGAAAGAGAAAACAACACATGGCAAATATCACGTGTACACTTCCTGTGCTTTCTACCTGATACCAATTAATGATCAGAAGTGAGCTGATGTATTAATTAAATTAATGTTAAGTTTTAACATTAATAGAATTAATACAGAATACGTGGCCTTCAGGCAGAGCTATGTCTGCAGCAGGATGCTGCACTCAGAGGAGCACATCTCAGAGAAGTCAGAGTTGTCTTAACAATTACAGTAAGGGCCTGGGCTTGACTACCATTACTTTTCTTTAATAACTTCTTGCAAAATAGGGATTATGTTTTCCTGTGATATTCTCCAGATTCCTATGCAGTAGAATTCTATTCAGAAAGATCATCACAAAGCAGAATTTGATGAGTTGGGAGCTGCAGTGGAGACAACTGTACATGCCAGGCGGAATTAATATCTTCAATTTCCATCCAAATCACAATGAAAAACTCTTGCCCTTGTTTCATCAGGGGCACGTAGGGTGCTGCTCTGTGCAAGCTGCTGCCCAGGTCAGCTGCAGCTCTGGGCCTGTTTGCCTGCTTTAGTCTCTACGCGTTGCTTCATATTAATAAACTCCCATTTTCTTTTATATTAATATATTCAGAATGACAATTGACATAGCTGCCAGCTGCTTCATATTGAGGCAGAACCACAAGCAGCAGCATTTTAGGGCCATATTAACAGCTTATTATAATAAATAATCTTGGAGCCCTCATTAATGTCAGTATTGCAGCTGTACATACTGCAAGTAGATGCATCATCATGATATAAAGTGTGTGTACAGCAGATGGAAACAAGGTAAGGTGAAATCAAAGCTGTATTCTTAAATGTGTAGTCTACTGCTCCATAAGTGAAGCCAACAGAATTCCTGAAATATCTGTGGCCAAAAGAGCTGAATATAAGCATTTTAATAAAAGCCTATGAAGAACACACAAACTATGGGTCACACATATGATCATTACTAGACTGAAACAGAGAAGTGCTAAATGAACATGTAGAAAAATGCAGGAATTGCCTGTTCTGCATGTACAAAACAGGAGCAAGATGCCCTTTCTAATAGGATGCTGGCGTTGGACTAGAAATAAGGACGGGACATGGCACCAAAAATAGACGTTTTTGCAAGAAGAGTGTGTGTGACACACTGTGGTCAGTGTGTACAGAGCTGGTTGAGAAGTGCCATGTCAAACTTAGTCCAACATTAGAAAACAGTGGAGAGAGACAAGCAGCACACCAAGCTATTGCTCCATCAGTGCCCTGACACTTACAGAGTCAGCTTTCCCAAGGTCTTCTCCAAGACGTGGGCCCTGATCCAGTAGGCTTGGCTGAACAATGGACATTATGTTGAGCCTCCTTCTTCCACCCTTTTTGCTGGAATTTGTTTTCAAAACTCACTATTAAGTAACATCTCTGGAATTTTAGTCTCACCAGGAAATTTAGTTCAAATTGACTCATAATTTCAATTGTTGCTGGTAAGGAATGAGTGATGTCCAGGTCTGACTAAATGAAATTTTTTTAGGAAACCTAACTGTACAGAGGTTAGTTCAAGAGCAATCCCAGAAAAGTAATGCAACAATTTGTTTGGTATTTTAATAACAGATAATACTGCCAAGGTCATAATTCATGCTAGTGTATGTATTAGTCTATTTTCAACACAGGTAAAGAGGTAGAAAACCTGTCTGGAGGATATTTTTGGGGTTTAAAGGGGAGGGCAGAAGAATTATGGGGCAGGCTGACGAGGAAAGTTTGTTAATAAAGTTATTAATGAATTTTTCAACTGTAAGTGAAATTTTCAGTTAAAACTTCTGTTAAGAGGAATAACATATATATCTTCTATAGCTTGAAACCTTCTTTGTGATGGGTTCAAGTTTTAAGGGAGAAATACCAATGAGCAGGATATCTTCAGCAGGATGCATGGAAAAAATGTGGAAGTAACCCCACATGGTCTGAACTGCAGAGTTTTTGTCTTTTTTTTTTTTAATATTGATTTAAAGATTTTTTACCAACAACCTGGGTCATGTGATATACAATTCTTACTGATAAGGCTTCAGCAGACATCACCAAGATTGGTTACAGTTACAGAGTGAGCCGAATCTCCTGGTCAAACGATTGTGATTCAGTGTGGCTGCATTTAATACAGCCAAATGCAAGGTGATACATCTGGGAACCTGGAGGGCAGATTACAGCTGTAAGATGGAAGATTCTGTCTTGGAAAAACGTGACCCTGAGCGAGACTGAAAAAGTCAGTGGCGATAACAGCTTCAACATGAGCTCTCAATGCAAAGCTGCAGCTCAAAGGGCAGCTGTGTCCTCCTAGGGAGGTATCACATTAGAGCTGGGGAAGCGATTCTGCCTCAGTGGGGAGCTGCTCTGAGATCACAAACCGTGTCCAGCTTGGAGGTCCAAACTCGTGTATCTGGAAACAGAGGAAAGAGTTCTGATGGGAATCACACAAATGATGCAGGAGCTGGAGAACCAGACCTATGGGGAAGAACTATGGAGCTTGGCACATTCAGGTGCTCGAGGAGGAGCTTGGGAGGTGACTTGGTCATTACAAATGTTGAATGAAGAGGTTCTCAGAGGGAGCAGGCAATTTCTACTCCCAGAATTCATTTTAGGAATAAGTGTTGTCACACAAGCACAGCAGAGCCTTCTGGGCTAGCAGGGAACACACTGCTACCAGCATCTTCTGGGAAGCCATTTCACCTGACAGAATTTCACACTGGCACATGCTGTCCGTTTTATCTGGGCTCAACATAACAGCAGAATTATTTCATTTTGCTACAGAGAAAGATTGTGAAAAAAGAGAGAGTACCACACTGCCATACCCAAACTTTTATCAGGCCTTCAATTGACTGCTAAGGAGGCCAGGTCTGCAGAATAGAATGCTCTCAGCTGTAGAAGAATTAGTATTTTATCTTTTTAGTATTTTTATTAATATTATAATTCAGTGATCTGATCTGCCCATAGTTATATGTGTATATGTGAATACAGTAACATATATCAGCTAAAGAGAAATTATCCTAGTGGTGCAAATCTCTTTGTAATAGTCCTAGACCTGCACATATGGGGGGAAGGGGGGAGGGATGGGGATATTGCATTGATTTCCAACAGGAAAACAGACCATGAAGACCATGCTGCTATTAGTTTCCTTCCCCTCTCAACTATCTCAATCAACAGAAATCTAAAGCTTTAAAATCAGCTATTACCCTGATTTATAAGAAGATACTGAGCTAACTCTGTTTCCTTACTGTCTCTGTGAGGATCTACTTTTGTTTCTAGAGCAGTCAGACTGGTTCAGGGGACATTTGGGGTAATTCACATGACTTCCTTAAAGACAGCCACACAAGCATGTGCTGCACATAGCAGTCACTGCATTTCTGCTAAGTGATGCTCCCAGTTCTGCTGAATGATGTGCAGCTAATCCCCAAATACCTGCACTGGTATGGATAACCCCACCCACCAACTGCCTGAAAAAATGATATCCCATGTCAGGTGTTCCTCCTGTAGTAAATACCTGGCAGCAAACATAACTCAGACATTGTTTCCTGATGAGCTATACATGATGTGTCATGTTGCAATGTGAGGGAAGAGACATTTTTCCATGTTTACCACCCACTGTTAAACTTGAATGAAGAAATGCTGTCTCCTGAGTTTGCCTGGCAGAGAGAAGCCCTTCAGACCATTCAGTCCTTAGGCTGTCCAAACATTTTAGGAAAGCTAGTGACTGCTCCCTTAGAAAAACAGGTTGGAGGCTTTTAAAATAACCCTCCCACATAAAAATGTTTTTCCTCAAGTTTTGGGAGTTAAAGGGATTCCTTCCTGCCCTCTCATTAAGGATTGTTTTTATTGCTGTGTGAGGGGCAGCACTGATGGTTTGGAGTGAATTCCCCAATGGCAAGAACCCCCCAGCTCCCAAGCATCCAGGCTTTGCTAGTGCAGCTCCAATCCCACTCTCCCTCTCACAACTTCCCGACAGAATTCAGCAGATCAGTCTCTGCACTTCCATTTCTGAGATTGGGCCATTTTTTGGATACCTGAAAATTACATCACCTGGAGGTGCTGAGCTGCATTCACCCAGTAACTGTTGCCACGCTGGTGCCTCACAAAACTGCTGCAATTTTGCAGAGTGGCTCACTCAGCAAGAGTTAACCAGCTTTTTGTGAAAACCCTGCAAGGATGTCACAGAATATGTTCCTAAATTGCTGTTGACTTCAGATTAAGGAAAATGAATGCTTGGGTTTGGAAACTGAATTGCTTTTCTCTGTTTTAACTCAGTGGCAAAGGAAGAATGAAGACAGCTGAAATGCCAAAGTTTTGGTGGGCATAGCCTCAATTTTTGTTTAGCTGACATCAAGAACAGAGCTGAAACCAAAGGCAAAGTAATGTTTGACTGCTCTGAGAATTGCTGATAGCACATCTCAAGCACATTGTTGAAGAGTCCTGTTCTGTTCTGATGGCATCAGCAGAAGGCTCTTGGGACCTCTACAGTTACCTACCTGCTTTCCTGGGAAGAGAACTTGGGGTGCTCAGGGAGGCTTTAGGGAAGTCAAGGCCCAATAAGAGATTAAATATAAGAAAAAGGTAATATTATAAAGGAAATATCTTCAATTTTTTATCTCTCTGTCTGCTGCCAAGGAACCTCAGACCAAGCTACACAGGAACCTTCTCTGGATCTGTTTCTTGTAATAATCCTAATTGCAGCTCAGTTGGTGTGTGCAAAAATCCTTCTCCCCGTTTAGCAAAATGAAAGGTTCCATCAGAGAGAGCACATCTGCATGTGCTAAAAATGGAAATGCAAGAGCAATGCAAAATCTATCAAACAAATATTTTATTTTTGGGGGGGAGGGGCAGGAATCTGGAAGTGCCAGGCCTGAACCATATAAAAATGAAGCAAGATGAAAGAGTGCATCAGAAGTTTTCCTTGCCAAAGAGGCATGCACAACAATTGAAAATACATATTATGCTGCATTGCTGCACTGTAGATCTAGCATTATACAAAGTCTCATTTAACTGTTTGGTCTGAAAGAAGACACACATGGTTCAGGCTTGCATTAATATGGAAATATCAGAATACCCCCACAAGTCCAATGAGAGTCTCTGAGGGGAAAATGAAAGAAAAATGGAAGCCATATTTCACTCAATCCTAGTCCTGTCAGTCATCCTTGGAGCTGTCAGTCAGTTCCTCCAGCTGTATATGACTGATGTGTGCAATGGGCAGGGCTTTCAGAGCAGTAATTTTGGAAGTCCTCCAGACCATTCAGCTTTCCAAGCTTTACGTAAATTCTGCAAGAGAAAAGCTGGGTACAAGTGAGGTGACTTGAGCTGCACCTTGACACCAAGAGCCTCCCTCTCCAGGCTTGCAAGCTGCTATTTCATGTTCACATGTTGCCAGATATAGGGACAATCCTCTTGCTGCTGCATTACTTGCAGTTTTGTTAGTGGTGCTACAATCCTCAGTGTAAATAAGATTGATTTCTGAAGCTCTGAACTGATCTGCACTGGAAAAATCACTTATCTTTAAATGACATAGAAAGTCCTGTTTCTGCAGAGAGAAGGAACCTTAGAGAAAAGGAGAATGGAAAGTTCAGAATTCCAGTTCCTTGATTCCCAATTAGTTTAAATAGTTAGAAAACAAACACTGCTATCCCTTAATTGCACATTTAGCAATTCTCATGATAACATTCTTAGTATTTTTCCTATTAGCCTTTCTCAAATGGAAACTGCCAGAACCTACTGAAGTCTTTGGGGGCCACCTTTGCCTTTCACAATCCTCACCTGTCTGGCCATACCAAGCATCATGTCCCATATCAGCAAGAATCAGATTTGTGGCTGATATAAATCAGGTTCTGTAAGAGCTCAAGATACCATTTAGCCTGAAATGTTTAAAGAGTTGAACTGCTACATGCATGTAACTCAGTACATCAGAGGCACATCATGTAGGCTGATCTGTCACATATTTTGGATACCTTCATTTACTCCGCAGTTCATTCAAAAAGTGTGGTTGCCTTAGAAACCACAAAAGCGCAGAATAATTCTACGATAAACCCAACTGATAGAATCACTCAGCAGTGGCTCAGGGGTACACAGCCTTTACATACATTCAAGAAGATATATTGAATTAAAAGCAGGAGAGAAGGATCATTTCCTCATTAAAAAATAGGGGTAGAGAGAAGTGGCTGATTACCCAATAGAGGATGACAGATCCTGGGATCGTGTTACATGTTCAGGCAGCCTTAGCCTGGGAAATGCCCCTGGTCATCTGGGTAATCCTGTGGGAAAGGAGGAGGCTGCAGAGGATGGGGAGAGCTCAGTCAGAGCAGGAGTCTGGGCCACAGCTGCCCTGCAGCTCTGGGAGGATGAAGAAAAGCAATATGCATGTCTCCATTTCCAGATGTTCCCTACAGAACAAGCTCCCTCTGCCTGCTTCTCCTGGAGGCATTTCCCCATCCCTGTGAAGTGCTTCAGTTAGGAAGCTAAATCTGCTCCCCTTCCCTGCTCCCCCTTTTCTCAATGCTGAAATGCTGAAACTTGTCTGCACCAAGGCGATGATTTCCTATCTGAAGGACATAAAGTGAGCTCCCGAATGGAATGTGATCTCTTCCAGCTAGTAAAAGTTTTATAACCAAGGACAAAAAGCCCCTATAAAAATAAAATAAAATCAAGCACCTCAGCTGGTGTAAATCAGCACTGCCTAACTCCAGTGGAGCTTGCCATAGGCAAGGGTGGAAATTTTGAGGTATTTCCAGTACATGGATGGCAGGTTTATTGGAAGTCATTAAAATTCAAGCCTTATTCAAAAAAGAAAAGGAAAAAAACCCAAAAATCAACTAGTAAATATTCCAGACTACTCTCAGGACCATCCTCCACCAAGATCCCCTCAGTCAATCACTGGAAATGCTTAGACAGGGACACTGATAGCACTGACTGTTGGTTTATTTGAGTACATTAACAAAGTAATTTACACCATGGCTAATCCCTGGTTTAGTATGAATAAATGTGAAGCCTCATTACTGATCCCCTTGCTGTATTACTTCTTCCCATTTGTCTTATATGCTTGCCTTCATCTGGCAGAACACACTGGTGGCAGGTATGACTGGTATGTCCTACCTGGGGCAAGAAATTAAAAAGAGTTTCCCTTGGAAGGAGGTAGGGATCACTGATTTTTCTCCACTTAATGGCTTGGGAATTGCATGGTTTTGCTCTGGTGCTTCAAATGCAGCCACAGTGCCCGAACAGCCATCAGAGGCACTGCTACGTGCTGGATCACATCCGTGGCCTCTCCAGTAGTTTCATCAGGGAACAAAATTCACTAATTTACTGACACACTCAGACAACTTGGAAAAAAATTGGTTTTGCTCTTCCTTGGTTCTTGAATCGCAGCAGATTGCTGACCCTGATGTTGAGAGGCAGCAGGAGCGGGGGAAGATTGGAAACAGGGCACTGCAGCCACTAGACATGCAAAAGCTGATTTATTTCTCTAACAGTTGCTGCAGTTTGGGTCCTGCTTTAACCAGCCAAAGAAATCCAACACCATCTACGACAGCAAAGTGACACTTCATCCATCATGGCTTGAAGCCTGCACATCCCTATCTGTCCTCAAAGATGTACTGAGGTGGTTTTTTTGAGTGCAGCAGTCCCAACATTCGGTTTTACTGGACACTAGAGGAGAGATCCCCATGATTCCTTAAGAACTAAGCAGCAAAAGAAGCTCTGTAGATGCCCAGCTCTATTTGACTTCTAATGACAGCAACTTGCTTGGCTGTTATGAACATTAAGCCTTGAATAAGTACAGAAAAGTCAAAACAACATATATAGGCAAAGGAGCCACTTGTAAAAAAGTTTGAGAGAATTCAAACAGTCCTTTATTTAATATAAACAAAGAAGCTGATCCTTCACTTTGATCTCATCTATTCTTCCCTCCCCCAGAAAATAGAGAAGCAGAATACAAAGACCCAAGAATGCCAAGTAGGAGAGAGAGGGAAAAAAAAGCCAGATCACCAAGGTAAATGATTGACTATGAGCTATTCACTTCACAGGATGATGACACCAAGTTTTGTGTGTGGATCCTCCCCATCTAAGACAGCTTCCTCACCAAAGATCCCAAAGCCTCCTGCACTCATTTCCCATCCCTGACCTGCTGCCAGAGCTAAGGAAAGAGCCATGCAGCTTTTCACTGAGACTGAAGGAAAACAGCCCTCATGAAGTATGACCAGAAACAGCAAGGCTGAAATAACAATCATTAGGTGTTGACTTTCTCTGGTCTTAAAATTAAAACCAAAACACGGTTTATGGGGAAAAGGGGTTTTTACCTTGGTATTTATTTCAGGATCCTTGGGTGCAGCACTTGGTCCAGGTGGAATGCCCCAAAATGCACCCACTGCCCCCCATACACCGAAATACACTCACTTATGGTCTTGCAAATTAACATATCTATGAACCCCAATGAGGGGCTCGAGTGATCCCCCTGTTCTGACGAACCTTCCCCCTGGATGGGCCTGTCTGAGGTTCCAAAATGTATTCTGGAGAGGCCCTTGGTGTCTGGGGCTCCCAGGATGTTTGGTCTCCTGGTTTAACAGTGCTGTGGGGCTGAGCTGAGTTATCAGACTTGGAAAATTACAAGTATGCAAGCTAAAAGCACTAAGAATACATAAAGCTATATTAAAGGGTATGTAAGAGGGGTATAAAAGGAAAAGCAAAAAATCATCCTGGCATCATAGGAAAGGGCTGGAGAGCAAGAAATACTCCCCAGAAGGGAGATGGCTTGGCAGGATAAAAGATGTCACAGATCCACTTATATATGAAGTCCTTCTGCCAATCAGATAGTGTCTAGAGGGGCAGCTTGCCCCTCTGGGGGAATCTGATTTCAGACACAAGATCACTGGATTTCCTTTTTCCTCAGAGCAGGCTGTATCTGGAGATCAAAGCCCCGCTGGGAGCTGGTATATAGTATATTCTCACTTGGTTGGAATTGTAGCTCCCGTGAATGCAAACATGGCAAGAGGAGAATACATCCTTTATGTGACATTTCCCATGTTTTTCTGACCACTCATATTGCTGGCCAGAAGAAACAGATTTAAAGGGCAGATTTAGTCAAATTCTGCTCTTTGTGCCTTTTCTCTGCTATTGTGGTGCTTTATTAAGGGTGATGAGGGATCTACCCCGCCCACCCCAGTCATCCTCCAGAGCAGGTAATATATAACTCCACGCATTGTGATGCTAACGAGTTCTATTTAGCTGTATTTAACTGGATATCATGACTCCACGCGATGACCTTTCACTCCTGGGAAGTAGTTTTAAATTTGATCCACAGCAAAGGAAAATCCTTCCAATTCATTGGCTGTGAAAGGTCACAAGTGAAATGTGTTTTGATGGTATCTGCTTGTGGTTCAGTTCTCAGTATACCTGAGCATCAAGCTGGTCTGAATCAGCTTTTGTGCTGGCAGTCTGAGCACCAGGCACCCTGAGAAAGCACTGTGGAAAAGGCAGCCAAGCCTCTGGCAGGGCCAGTTGGTGTAGGCAGTGCTTGGGGAGGAGATGCCCCATTGAACCCAAGGCATGTGCCACCCAGTATGAAACACAGAGGTCCTACTCAGCTGTTATTTTAATGAAAATATTAAAAAATGCAAGTAATATTCAACATTAGATACAAGCACGCAAAGATCTCATGTAAGCATCAGACAGCAATGCCACAAAATACACTTGTAAATGTGACTTCCAGGAAAAAAATGGATAGAGAGAAAATTGTATTAACACTGTGGTGTTAAAACTTCACTGGCACCTCTTTTCCCCTTGGCTGGCAAGTCCAGGCAAGCCATTCAGCTTGGAATTTCAAAATAAAAGACTGTCAAAAAAATTCGTCTTGTCTTTCCTCCCTCCTTTGTGGCCATTCCCCGTGCAGAAGTGTAGGGGCTTGTTTAGCTCTTCTCATCAAAAAATACTTGGCACTGTGATATGGTGTACCATATACAAGGTGGGAAGAAGTGTTGTTTTATTAATTTCTCATTACTTAATATTGTCATTATAGCAAAAACCAGAGCTATCAGTCTAAAAACCCAACCAAACAAGCAAGCCACCCCACCAAAGCAGTAAGAAGATTATCCTTCTAAAAGCCTTCAGTTAAATGGGGAAGGACTAAGTACTGTCAGTCCACTTTTACATCAAGAATAAGGGAAACAGGGGTGTCTAAAGAGAATTCCTTTCTCACACTAGCTTGTGGCAAAGCTCAGGTCCCACCTGGGACACTCCTAGCCTGAGTCACCCTTCCAAATCATAACAGGTGTATCAGATGTAACAGAAAACAGAATTTAAAAAACAATAAAAAGCACCAAAAACAACCTTACAATGGGAAAGCTTAGTTACAAAGTTGTGGCAGAAAAGCAATTGTTTCTGTGGTGGCTCTGATGAGATTTGTACAACAGTGAGCTACTGCTAAGGTATTAAATGAGGTCTCTTGGTATTTAAAACTCCAAGGAGTGCCCTGAAAGTCAGTCTGAAAAGCAGCCTGAAAAGACCTTTCCCTTTCCTAAAATCTTAGGACATTTGAAAAAACCTGCTCAGACCAGGATGTTTTAGGTCACATTAGCCAACATGGGGAAAAAGAATAGCCTTTACACCTGCCCAGACATGTCCAGTCTATAAAAGAAACCAAACCAATCTCAAAAAGCAAATATTGTCAGTAACTGACACCCCTGCTGATTTCTGACTGGGACAGTACAGGAAAAACAACCAAGTGAATGCCAAGCCTGCCAGAGACACTGAGCAGCCTCAAGGCTCAGAATTAAAGGTGTTGCTGCCATCAGGATGGTGATGCTAAGTCTCAGGAAGATGATGAGCAACCACCTTCTGTTGCCATCAGCACGTGGGTGTCTCCTTCCTAAGGGAGCAGTGACAGCTGCACAGAGCAGGAGGGTAAAAATGAAATGCAGGAGCTTAAAGGCAAAACCAACTGCATGACTAAAAAACCCATTGGTTTTTCTCACCTAATGCCAAATCTATTCATTCACAGCATGCTCAAGTCTTCCCCACAATACACTCAATTCTCAGTGAAGTCTCTGGGGTCATCCAAGGAAAGAGGACAGCCAGGAGTTACCACAGAAGAAACTCTCACAACATATACCAGGGAGTCCTATATCCACCTCATGTAAGAGCTGTGCCCTGAGCACAGCACAGAGAGTGAATTCTCACTTTACTAACTCATGGCCAGAGCCTGACTGGCACCCAGCACAGGAGAACTGGGACAGGCAAAAATAAGGATGCAGTGTGTGTTCTCAGTCAGATCAAATTCAAGGTGACTCTGACCTGTGGCTTTGGGACAACTCTGGGACAAAGTAAAGACTATATTCCTACCTTGACACCTCCACTGTGGAGGAAGGAGCAGTGCACAGCAGAACAACTCCAGCTGAGAGCTCTCAAGAATCTCAAGTTCAGCCAAGTTTCAGGTTTTAGTGCTGTAAAAAAAAACCCCAACCCCAAAAAACTGCCAACCAACAAAACCCTCTAGGCAAAACAAAGGCACAAGGCCTAGTCCAAGTGTGACCCTGCCTTTATACTACAGTGAGAATAAGAACTAAGTAGACCAGGGACACTCAACCCTTGAAGTTTCTGACCTAAAATGCAGACGAAATACACAGGGTGGTGAGTTAATAAAACACACCTGCAATAACTTCTTTTGGAAACGTGCCTCAGCTGAGGTACCTGGCTTCACTCCCAACACTCAGAAACAATCCCTAAATGTCAGTGACTGCTGTTTAACAGACAGCACCATTTCCAGGGGGTACTAACAAAACCTGAACTGACAGATTTCTTTTTCTAAACACTGTAATAATTTATAAAGCTGTCAACGTGGGGGTTTATTATTATTATTATTTTAAAAATGCTCCTATGTAAGTCCTTGTATGACAAATTTTAGCCAGCAAGTAATTTTTGAAGTCAGGACTCAAGATAAACTCTAGAAAGCTGAAAATGTATAGAAGCTCTGACACAGCTTTAATAAGAGGTTGTAACCAGGTAAATTAGTAAAATGTTGTTGGTTTGAGTCTCTTCACTGTTAAAACGTCACTAATACCTCTGCTATATTGTTCATTAAATGCTTTTATGCAGCTGAACAGATACATCTTCCAAATACAGAGTCAAAAGTGCAATCATCCTAATGAGTCCTTATCTGCCTCTTGTTCCTCTATTCCCCTTTGCTCTTAAAGAGTACTGTAGGTTAATTAAGTTTGGTTAAACTGGAGTTCTTCCTTCTGAGAGGAAAGTTAAAACACAAAATAGAGTTGTGACTTACAAAACTACTTTTTGAGCAGTTCAGACATAAATGGTCAGTTCCAGAAGGGCCTTGTGGATCCAAGTAATCTTCAAGCTGCCTTTGCCTTGGGACCTTACTCTGACCTTTCCCCTCTGGAAAAGTAAAATTCTGTACTCTGCAATTACAAGCTGTTGCTGAGGTTTCTGTTTCAAATGTTCCTGTCATTGCTGCTTTTGCACAGCTTTTTAATTCCTCACTGCACCATCTCAGCTGTTTCTACAGACCTGCAAAAACCATTCTGATTGATCTCACCTTTCCCTTGGAACAGATTTTCATGTGATTCTTTCATAGTGAATTCCAAATTTTGTCTCACTTCTGAGGTATAACCATCATAAAGGAAGGCCTAGTCTGGCTTGGGTTATAGTTTAAGAAACAGTCATGTAGATGTGATAAAACTAATGGAAAAACTGCTTTCCTTGTTATTTATCTCTATGGAAGCTTTCATAATCCCTAAAGATGTCCTTTGTTTTCCCTTCTGTCAAGTACTTTAATTTCCCCATTTAATTTAAAACCCCGAAGTCTAAGAGGAATAACTGATGGAGAAGTGCTGAATTTTTAGGACATATCTACATATAATGCAATGTAGTGCAGAGCTATCTGAGTCAGCGTTAGATAATCTCCTCTAGATGTCAGGAATTATGTACACAGCAGGGCCACTGGCACCTGACTACCTCTAAGATCACACATCTTAGAATTTTTCTCTCTGTGTTCCACAGCCATCCTGAGCTACAGCCTCATCCCTGCAAGGTGCTGAGCACCACAAAACTGAGCAACTTCAAGAGGAACTGAAGGGGCTCAGCACCCTGCTGGGTTGAGCTCAGGATTGAGTGATGTCGTGGGTGGATGCTTCCTGAAGTGCAGTTAAATTCACTGAGGCTTGGGTTTTCTGCCAAATAAACGCCAGCTGAGGAAGTTATGCCTGCCCAGAGGCTTTCTTCAGTGTACATGTTCTACTTAAAAAAAAAAATTCTACTGTAAGTTTTGTGTTCATAAACTGATGTTCTCCTTTTTCTTCCTCTTTTGCCCTCTCTGACTTCTGCCCTCCCTCCTCAGCTGCCAAGAAAGTGCCCCTTTGTGTGCGGAAATGCCCAACAGTTCACAGAAGTTAACTAGAAAAGACACATTCAGCCACTTTCTGTCAAAATGCCTTGACACTCTCTTTCTGTCCAAAAGACCCTTTTGCTTTGGAAAGGCCCCCATTGAACACCTCCCCCCTTTTCACCTCCCTCTTGAACTTACCCTGCAACAACAATGCAAAATAAATAAGTAAAAGAGGCACTCTTCTCCCCTGCCCCCAGCCTTTGCTGCAGTATTTTGTTGTTGCCATCTTCACTATTAATTTTATGCAAGACACTCGCGAAGTCCAGACCGGTGCAAAACTGCTGCTGCTTGGCATTATATTCACAGAAATTCTGTTCCTCTTTCATGACATTTTGCTTTTGCCTCGATGTTGTTTTTATTTGGTTTCTTTGGCTGTGGGGAGAGATCCCCCCGTGCATGAGCCCCTCTGGGTGTGTGTGTTGGAGGGAGGGACTGTGTCACACTCGGCACCGAGAGCTCCCCGGGCACGGCCAGCGCAGTCCCGAACAGAAACTCAAGGCTGCTCCTTTGGTTTGAAAACAAGTAAGTAGCAGATGAATTATCTCAAAATCAAAACACAGCTCTGGAAGTACAGACTGTGTCATTTTGATCAAGCTTTCAAAGTCCTTTGGATGCCCATCTCTACTCAAAGATACTCGGTGTCTGGTGAGACTCCTGTTAAGCTGTGAGATGTTAAGACAAGTGCTAATGGCACTGTTTAACTAACCCTTAGCTTTTTTTTCAGTATAAAACTTTCTGAGACAGGCCCGGGAACAGGTCCTGCAATGGGTAAAACAAACATGTTAACTCAGATCCCATGTTAATGGGCAAATTTATTTCTGGATCCACTTTGGCCAGAAATTGAGGAGCTCTGCCCAGTGTATATCATCTGGCTAAAAATTACTGAGGGTTTTACTCAAGGATGGGCTCTTTGGAATTTGTAGCTATGTATTTTTAATACTGTCAATAAACTACTTCCTTGAGACACAGAAGGGCAATAATGGGAGCTGTTAACAAAGTGTGAAAAGAAACGGGCAAGCAAAGGTTAATCACATGGCTGTCCACTAATGACCTCTCCAGCCCCGAGTTTAAACCCTCCGCTACTTGTAAAGACCAATCACGTGAATAATTTCCTGTCTGAGGTAGTCTTTATGGTTAAGAATAAAAGCTGAGCTTATTGTGAAAAGAAAGTGCTCAGCAGGGGAGAAGGTTATTATTTTTAAGCTGATCTAAACACCTGGGTTTCTCAGTAGACCCTATTAAACTTCCTCCATTATGTCTAAAGATTTCAATCATTCCTACCACAGTAGTAAATTAGTGTATTACTGCTTAAAGCAGCTAAGCTGTAGTGATGGGGACATCCTAAGCTGATGCTGCTCACCCACCCTGAAGAGAGGCCTATGCAGCCAGCTCCTTCACCATAAATAAGGCAACAAGACCTGATGCCATGCCAGAATATCGTCTCCTTTCGGTGTGCAGAGGTGTGAGAGGAACATTGACTCCTGCTGCTAGCAGGGCCACGGTGCAGACCAGGCCTGGGGCATGAGAAGGTGCCTGTAAGCGGCTTGCTCTTGGAGCAGGGTTGTGCCTGAAGCTCTATGGCATGGGGAAACTTTGGAAAAGCATGCTGCCATCTCTTCTAGATACCTCCAGTGACAGCCAGAAGGAAAACAGAGAATACGGAAATGTGAGATATTCCTGCTTGAAGGTTTAGCTTTTGTAGCAAAAGGAGTTCTGTGAGTGAGAAAAAATAACACCGTCCTGGCCAGTGGCTCTCTGCCCTCACTACCTCTTCTCCTCTCACCCCCACATTATTCACAAGATTTATTTATTTTCTTCTTGAAGTTATGGTTCTGGAAAATGCCTGGAGATGAGACTGTGCACAGAGGGAGTACACAGCCTCCATTCCTCTCATGGCAGCTTGCTGCTTCTGAGCTCCCCACAGCTCTCCAGCATTCCCACCAAAAGCAGCACCGAGCAGGGCTCCTCAGCGAGGGCAGCAGAGCCCCAGCCCTGGCCAGGCAGCCCTCCTGAGGCTTCACACAACGTGTCTGCTGTCCTGACTGTGGTTTGTTTATGGGCTCGCATAGAAAGAGTGCCGGATTCTCAGCCAAGTCCGATTTATCTCTGGGTAAACTCCACCTATGCCATTTATTTCAGTCCTGATTTACACACATCAAACAAAATACCTGCAAATCTTTTCCCTTCTCAACTTGCCCAAAATGTCTCACCTGGCACATTTGAACCAAGACAGTCTGCAAGAGTTGTGAAAGGAGTGTGAAATTTTAACTCAGGTCAACATAAAGTACCCACCTTACAGTCTCTGGAGGGAATGATATTATACCTTATTAACCTCTTTAAAATGCTGCCTAGAAACTGTTTGATATTGCACGGGTGGTAGCACTGCTTTTTCTACTTAATAAATGGAGTCCTTGAGTTTTCCAAGCGCGCACGAGAGAGAAACCCTTCTGTTCTGTAAACAACTGTGTGTCCAGTTTCCATGCACGGATACCCAATTTGTGCATGCAACTGTAGTTATTGTGCATTCAAATGGGGCACACCACTAGTCACGGGCCTGGGCTTCTTGCCAGTTTAAAAGTCAGCCCTTCTGTATGTAGAAAGAGAAAGCAGTATCCAATAGAAACAGTGCTCTGCATGCACTCACAGCTCTTATTCAAGGCTCTCAGAACAATGTCTAACTGTTAATCTTCCCAACACTGCCGTGAGGCAGGGAATATTTTATCTACATTTTACAGTCAGAGGAAACTGAGGTTAAGTGACTTGCCCAAGGTCAAAAGAGAGATTTAATGACAGGCTCAGGATCTAACCATGAGAATATGCTGCCCTGACACTGCCTGCTACACCTTGGAGTGGGTGAGGAGTAAATGTGTCCTTCCCGCAACATCCGAGCACTGTCGTTTGCTAAAGGTCTAATCCAAGGAAGCGCAAACAAAAATCTGCAGTGGTGCCAAGATTAGGGAAATATCTCCTCTGTGGTTGGGCTCTTTTTGTGTTGTAAATGCAGAGGCTGAAATTTCCAGAGATGTGGATGCCCAATTTCCGCTAACATTAATAAGCTGATGTGTCCAAATCCTGTAGGCAGCTTTGAAAGCCTGTTTGTGCTTTCCCTCTTCCTACTATTCAAGCATAGAGTAAGGTCAGGGCTTTCCCATACCCTCTCCCTTCTCTGCCGGTGGAAAAATTCTGGCCATACCTTCACTTACTCTGCAGTGAATGGATAATGTCACTGGGGATTGATTGATCTAATACCCACAAAAGGCCAGAGGAGAGATTCCCTTGGTTGCCACAGATACTGGATCAGGACCTTATCTTTTTATGGCACTCATATCACTCTCACTATTTTAATATCTGAACATCTCATGGTTTATAATATATTCCACTTCCTAACTCACCCATGAGATATGGAGGTAGCATTAATCACTTAATCCCATTTTACAGATGATGAACTGAGGCACATCAGACTCCATACTCATTTCAGTCTGAGCTACTCCGAGACACTCTTGGCATAGGCAAGAGGACGAGATAAGCACCTGCAGCCAGAGATTTAGACACTGTCTTAGGAGAGGATACTACAGCAAGAATGAACAGCCCTTTGGAAAGTGCCTTTTTTTACGTTGACTGTAAAGGGAGCCCGGATGATGAAGTAGTTAAAATCCCTCCCTTCGAGACAAATACTGCTGGGTCAGGCGAATCCCTTCCTAAATGACTTGCCCAATGCCATGGAGAAATGTTGTGGCAAAGGAAGAAATTAAGTCCCAGACACAATCACAAGGCTCTTTTCCTTGGACTGAGCTTTGATTTCAGGTAAAGGATTTTTTTTTGTTAAGGCAGGAAAAAATACTAATAAGTTTAAAACTATCAGCTTTGCTTGGATTAGTCACTGGGAATCTCAGCAGCCGGGCTCTTGAGCTCTGGCCTCTTTGACTTTCGTATGTTTAGATGTTCAAGCCCTAATGAGTTGATCTCGTTGATCTTTAGGTACCTATTCATATGCAAATCCTGGCATTCTACTTTTGCTAAATAGTCTTTGTATTAACACATGAAATAAATTTTTTAAAAAAGAAAGTCAGGCTGTGGTAAATCCTCATACTTAGGTTTGTTTGCATTTGGATAAATGATCATGGTCCCTCTTTATATGATCTTGCTGTACCCCTGTTAGGAAAAGGAGAGGGAGGGTTGGGTGGGTATTCAGAAATCCAACTTTTAATCTCTTCCACATCATTGTAAATGTTTTATCAAAGAAAAAAATTGTCCAAGAACTGAGAGATAAAGATACAAAAATAATTCCTCAGTTTCCTCTAGCCAAATTTTTTAAATTACCACAGAAGTGTCTTCATTCTAGTGCCTTGTTTGTCTACTAAAAAGACCAAATCTGTCTTCTAAGGCTCCAAAAACCATGGCCTGCCAGAGGGAGGATGCCTTTTCACAGCAGATTTTGCAGGTTCACGGTGCATGTGTATGTGAGGGACCTGTACATCACTGTGCCACGCCAGCACACACTTGAGAGATTTTGAGCATGAATTCTGACCCCAATAGTGAATGAAAAGCACTCAATGACTTCAAAGGGTCCAAGATTTCACCCATCATTTTTCAGACTCTGAAGCTTGCAATCATTAGTGATTTGTTCTAAAAAGTGGTGGCTGCAGAGCAGTAAAGTCATATGGGAATTTCATTCAACTCTGTGACAGACTTCTACTATCCCTGTTTAAACCCTGTGTATGGTACAGTTATGTGTATAATGCCTACAGTACAGTTATTTATATATTTTTAACTAGATTAGTCACAGAGAGTAATGTGAAACACAGGAACACAAGAAAAACTCTTGGAGGGCCTTGAAACCTACCCTGGGCACTACGTATACACTTATATATATTTATGGATATGTGTAGGCACTTAAAACTTCCAAAAAAATCTCAGCCTTCATTTGAACAACTTGCTTGGAGTTGTAGCTGAGTTTCATTTGCTAAAGAAAAGCTGTTTAGGAGCAAATGCAGGTTGCAACAAAATGTTAGGAACAAACTGTCCAGGATCTTCTTTCACAACAATCCCACGCGCTTACAAATCTCCCTTTAAGAATAAAGTGGTAGTGCAAACACCTAATTAAAAAAACGGCTTGTATTCAGAGTTACTAATTAAAAATCCTCATGTTCCCCCGACTTTTTCCCCCCTCTGTGGAAATCTGCAAGTTATTTAATTGAAGTCCCATTTTGTCGGTGCAGATGCACGAAGTGTCTGAATCATCAAACAGATTTAGGGTGTTTTGATTGTTGTGTGTGCCTCATTGCTATTCCCAGAATGTCGAGCTGAGCTTATGCTGATCGGCAGGACTTAGAAGCATGAAACAGTAAAAGAGTCCTTTCTTCTCATCCCAGCCCCATCCCCCTTGCCCCCCTGGATTTACATTGAAACTTTGCCAATCTCAGATCGCACTCTGTCTGCTGCCTCTGCATTAAAATGGAGCCGCTTGCCTGTTTCTTTGGCCCCACACTCCATCTTCAGATTCCCCTTGGCTGCCCTAAGACGCCCCTCATGTTGCTTCAGAGAAACTTCTTTAGGAAGACAATTTCATTTTCTCTCTCTATTTTTTTTTTCTTCTTCTTCTTCTTCTTTAAATAAAAATCCTTCTCTGTTTTTACATTTGTGCGCTGTGTGAAAAGAAAGGAGACAGAGGAGGAGAGAGAAGCCTGTTTTCGTCTAGAGGTGAAAACAGCCTGGTGAGCAGCAGGTGCAAAGCCCCAAAGCAGCTGCTTTCTGCTCTCAAGTTGAAGCGCCTTGGTCCCCCACCCTCCACGCCAAGAGCACTTCATATAATCCTCTCATGCAATTCACACTGTAATTGCAGATATCCAGACTGCTAGGGCTCATTTTATTATTATTTTTACCGATAACAAGATCTGCAAACAGGGGACCGGTCGTAGTAATTAGTTGTGCGTCGCTAGGCAGCTTCTGCAGAAGCAACTTATATTCTTTTCCTTTCTTTTTCGTTCTTTTTAGGGAGGCGAGGGGAGGGCACGACTGCTTTGCCCCCTCCTACCTCTCCTCTTTTTACCCCCTTGAAGGCCACTCAAAGTAGCACATGGGGAACTTTCCTGCTCTGTTAGGTCCCTTTATTATCTCGCCTGCCTCTTTCACTCCTTGAGTCGCAGGCTGTTGGATGGGTGCTAGCAATGAAGATTATTGTCTTGAGGACCAGCTTGTTTTCTCAAGGCTCTGCTTGTTACATTGCTAATTATGGGTCTATGGGATCCTTTTCTGATATTTGGCTAAGTGGCATGGATTACTGTGTAATCATTTCCCACTGGGGAGGGGGATCTTTATTATTATTATTATTATATACCTCTGGACAACTTTTCAGTTGCTTTTATTTAGGTAATTGCTCTTCCCTGTAATCCAGGAATTCTTATTTTTTTAATCATATTATGGATTTCACCAAACACTAGTTAACATGTTAATTACTGGTAAATACATGCTTCTTTTTCCCTTCTGTTCAGAGTGAATACAGATCCTATGAATGTGTTGTTTGTCATCTGTACCCCTTATGTGTTATCTCTGTCTAATAGGACACTGTTGTTTACAGAATGAAAAGACTGAACATGGACATTTGGCTCTAAACTTTTGTTTTAGATTAGGTCTTAATGAGTTTATGCCTTTTTTTTTTCTGTTTTATTTTTCAAGCCAAAACATAAAGGAATAAAAATCAGTTTGATGACATAATTATTTTTAATAACCTGAACAGATTTTGCAGTGCTGAGACACCATACAAAAGCCTGGAAAATGGGATCCTTTATTTAGTTGCAGAAAGCTTGATCCAGCTGCCATGAAGTCAAGGCAAATTTTCCACTGAGTCAGAGAAACTCAAATCAGAGTGGAAGACCAGACAAGTTTCTTCCAGAGTGTCCTGGTAACACACCAGGGTCCAAACGGACAAGTGTAGTTCAGGACAGAGGGGAGTGGAGTGGGGAGGGGAGGGGAGGAGATTCTGGTATGATTCAGTTACTAGAAATGTTTTCAGTTTTCCTTAAAATTACTTATTTTTCTGCCTTCTGCCAACTGTGATTTTTTACAAAGCTGTGAGTTACTGAGATCTTTCTTTTACGCTGCAGTCCCACGTTTTGATAAATAAAACTATGGCTAAACTGACCATTGGAAAAAAAAAAAAAAAAAAAAAAAAAAAAAAAAAAAAAAATGAAAGGCTGAAGGACTCCAAAGCTCCAATAACCCCAGTGCAAGAGTGTTGCTGGAAAAATGGTGCTGGGCTACAGTGACTTTAGGGAACCTCAAGACAGATTGACACAGAACTGGAAAGGTAAAAAAATACCTTACTTTGGGTACTGGATAAATGAATTCAGACTGAGGTGTAAATGAGAACAGTTGAAGGCTGATTTAATCTGTGCCATTCTATCTAAGATGTCAAAGACTCTTTCTGGCAATGAGGAACACCCCAAAACACTGGTGCCCTCTGGGGACAACTGTTCTCATGGGCCATGGCTCATATGTCAGGATGTTGAGTTTCACACCTTTTTATGGCTCTTTTTCAATCACTCCAAAACTCTGTCAGATGAGATACACAGGCCAGCTGAGTGTTGTCAGAATCCAACGGCTCCATGACAATAATCCAGCCAAAATACACTGTGCTGGTGCAAACCCTTCTTATTTATTACATTGTTTTATAAACAGACACTTGCCTGAAGAAACACAGCAACTCTGAGCTCTGCAGCCCCTGGTATGTCTGCCTACAAAGCTGCATGGCTTAAGGCCCATTTGTTTTTAAAAATGGCTTGGTAGCCCCTCTTCTCAAATTTCAGCCCAAAGAGCTGCTGGACTTGGAGCAAAGTAAACACAGTCCAATACTAATTCTCAGCAGTCAGTCCGAAAGTGCTTTTCCCTGGGAGGGCCAACAGGGATGTCCACAAGCTTTCAAAATAAACATAATTCAAGGTGACACTGGCACACCAGGACTTGCATTAAGGATATGCCAGAAGAAGTAAATTGCAGGCTGGCAGAGTGGGAGAGAGCAGGTCAAGTGATATTGCAAAAAAAACCTGTGTTGGTTCCTATAAAACTTTCAAGCAGTTCAGTCGATGCAGTGTAAATGCTGTTAGTTGTACAACTAGTCGGAATTTAATCTATAGTGTCAAAACAGTTTGCATTCTTTGCCATTAGAAATGTGAACTTCTTAGAGACTCTCCTGAAGATGAGATTTATTAGGCTATAAAGTGACAACTCCTGGCTATTTCCTGGAGAAATGTATTATTCCATCTCAACTAAAATTAAAACAGGTCAAGTAAACAACTCTGAAAGCTGGAAAACTCAATTTCTTGCCCATCCAATTATGCCTAGCTAGACCAGCTTGTACAATTTTCCATTATGACTGTTATGAGCTGTGTGTGGTCCCCTGACTGTACCATACGAGCTGGAGCACTGGAGCACAATAAGGCATGTTAGGGGCTGTCAGCGTGTTTTAGGATCTCCTAATTCTTGTTCACTGTAATCATGTTGCTGTGTACAATATAGCATTTGAGATGACCCTTTGAACAAAATTTCTTATTTACATCTACAGACTTTGGAAAAGTTCAGTTTGAGAGATAAAGAATGTTAATTTTTTTTTTCATTAGATAAAACCTAAACTTTGGGTGCTAATATAGGAGCTTTCTCCTTGGTCCTAGATTGTGGCCTTAACTGTGCTTTCAGGCTTCCCTTTTCATCCATGTTTAGCCATGCATGGATTTTTCTTTTTTAATTTTATACTGGCCTGCTTTGCCCCATGATCACCTATCCTGGATTCTGGTTGCTTTGCTGTAATTCATTTGTTTACTCTTTCAGTGCTGCTTGAGTAGCACATTGTAAAGTCTTCTTAAGCACCAAAGAACCTCTAGCTCTTAAATAAGAATCTATTTTTTATTTAAATCAAAGCAATAAAACCCAACCAGCTTCTCTTTCTCTTGCTCCTCCCAATGCACACATACTTTCCAGCAGTTAGAGAACTGTAGAGTCACCCTACAGAAAACAGCTCATATTTTCATTTCAGCACTTACCAGCTTTTTTAATAGTGCAGATGGGCTGCGAGAACAATCCTTCCACGGCAAATCAGGAAGTTATGGCACCAGTTTGGGAAAACAGTGACAGAAAGCAGCATCACAAGCAGGATTTTCCAAAGGTGAGAAGTCCCTCGTCACCTGCAGGGGTATGGAAGATATTTCAGAAAGGTCAGCAAAAGAGGAGTAAATGTCTCCTTTGGCACAGTCACAACTTGGTGCCAAGTGCCTGTGAGGGGCAATGTGCTCAGGCTGGGAGCAGGGTGGGATGTTCCAACTACTGGGAGATGTCTGCTCTGGTGGTAAGGGTTCAGGGATCCTTGGTGAAGCATGCCCTGTCTCATTTTGGGACACCACTGCATAGAAGGACAGGGCTTCATGTGGAGAGGCTGAACTCAGCCAAGGTGGTGCGAGTCCTGCAAAGCAGGAATAGCATCCATAATCACATTAATTACAGTCATTGAAATATCATGTGGGAATAAGAAAGGCTCTGTATTCCAATGTGTACACCTCTGTGTTGCCATCAGACCTTTCCCTGCAGGTTAACAGCATGATAGGCATGTGTCTGTGTGGACTGTATGAGGGGGGAGCTGCTCCTTTGTCCCCTCCTTTACCTCCTTGTGGTGTCAGAGTCAGTCACCCAAAGAGGTCTCCTCACATGCCACTTGTACTTTAAGTGTCTCCTCCCACAGCTCATCCCTTGGCCCCCTGTCACTCACTCATTAAGTACCAAAAGGCCAACCCAGATCCTGGACAACTCTGGTCTTTGTGATGATTTCAATCAAATACCTTTGGGCTCTGCCTCTCACTTGGGAGGATAAATCCACAAAAACTGTCCCACCAAACAACTCAAAAGTGTGGGTAATAACTCACTCACCATGTGCTGACTCCACACTCAGCCTGCTGCTGTGGGGAGAGTTCTGGTGTCCCCAACCTGCCTGCATCTCTCTGCTGCCTCTGGCATTGCTGTAGCATCAAGGAAACTAGTGCTTGCCTAAGTCCATACCCAGAGCTCTGGGACTCTGTAATAATGCCATAAGATGTAAATAAACTTAAACAAGAGCAGTATGTGGGCAGGCAGACACCACCCAGTGATTTGCATGTGCAAATACTTGTACCAAATTTAAAGGCTGCTTGTGAAACCAAGGCTGTAAGTATTGCTGAGGCTTGGAAGCAGTAAAAACCACCATTAAAGCAGCCCATTAAAGCACAATTACACACAACAATAACACACCTAACTGCTGTGGGCCCAATACAGCCATTCCCAAACTGGTCTGAAGGATTTCATACGGCAGGTTTCACATTTTGTGAAATTGTGCTCTATTGGTTTTATCTCTGTATGTATTAGAGCAGCACTGGAAAAACCCAAGTAAAACTGGGGCCTCATCCTGGCAGTCAACATAAAGTCATAGGAAGAGATAGTTATCTTAATTTCAGCAAATTTAAATAGAAACATGGAGGAAAAAAAGTGGGAAAGGAAACAGAACTGGGTTAAGGGACTTGCCAGAGGTTATAAATTAGGTCAATACCCAGAGCTTTAGGGCACTGGTCCAGTGACACATCCACTGCACAGCCCTGCCTCACGCTGACCCAAACGCTGAGAGTTTGGTTTCCTCCCGTCTGCACAACACTTACGACACCTACTAATTTTCTACTCTCACCAGCAATGAGGACAAAGGGCAGATGATTGGATTTTGTTCCTCTGTGGCTGCCAGCCTTTCAAAGCCCTTCCACAAGCTTGAATCACACGTGTTCCATCTGGAGTGCTGAGGGCCATATTTTAAAGGGCTCACCACCCGGCAGCTCCTCCAGGAACACTGACAGGAAGCAACCACCAGCCAGATGTTCAAAATAGCTCAGTACCAACTTGCTGAGACCTTTGGCCATTTACAATGGGGTCTGGGAGAGAACAGAACAATTCTGAAAGCCTGCAAAATGTAGTGTGCTGGGTATTTTTAAAATAAATATTCTTCAAGATCTAGTACTTGTAAGCCAAATATTTAAGGAACATTGGTAGCTGAGCTTTGGGCTCTCTGGTTATAAAGCTCATCTATCTATGGAAAAAGGAACTGTTTTGCTTTACAAACAGAAGTGCACAAATTCTGTGCCATGATAAAAGAGCTTTTTAAAAAAATACCAAATAGTAACGATTTTTAGAGGTAAGTAAAAGGCCAACTCCATTCTCCCACATTTTTGTAATGGGATCCTGTTTTCCTTAGAATCATAGAAATTATTAGGTGGGAAAAAGATCTTTAAGATCATTAAGTCCAACCATTAGCCAGCACTGCTGAGTCCTCCTCTAAACCACATCCCAAAGCATCTCCTCTACACGTCTAAATACCTCCAGGGATGGTGACTCCACCACTTCCCTGGGCAGTGCTTGACAACCCTTTCAGGGAATAAGTGTTTCCTAATATCTAATCTAGACCTTCTCTGGTGCAACTTGAAGCCATTTCTTCTTTTCTTATTCCTTGTTCCTTGGAGAAGATGCTAATCCTCACCTGGCTACAACCTCCATTCAGGGAGTTGTAGAGAGTGAGGAGGTCCCTCCTGAGCCTCCCTTTGTCCAGACTAAACACCCCCAGCTGCCCCTCACAGGAGCTGTGCTCCAGACCCTTCCCCACCTCTGTTGCCCTTCTCTGGACTCACTCCAGCCTCTAAATGTTTTTCTTCTAGTGAGAGGCCCAGGACTGGATGCAGGGCTTGTGAGGTGTGGCCTCACCAGTGCCCAGCACAGGGGACAGTCACTGCCCTGGTCCTGCTGGCCACACTACTGATGGTACAAACCAGGTGCCAGTGGCTTTCTTGGCCACCTGGACACACAGTGGCTGATTCTCATCCATAAACACCAACCTTATCACCACCATAATTAAGTTCTAGACAGTCGAACCACTCCTGAACACACAGGGCTACCCACGGCCTCTCCTCGCTTGTCCCTTCTGAAGAGTTTATCACCATCCACTGCAGCCCTCCAGTCATGTGAGTTGTCCCACCATGCTTCCATGATGGCAAGGATGTCACAGTTGTCCTGCTGCACCAGGGCTTCCAGGCCCTCCTGTTTGTCACCCATGCTGCCTGCACTGGTGTCCCTCAAACATTTCTGTGCCTCCCCCAGGCTGATCTGCTGGGAGCCTGGGGGCCTAACTCCATCTCCTGTATCAAACAGAAGGGTGGCTTCCAGTGCTAGCAGTGCCCACACTCACTTCCCCCTAGTCAAAGCCAAACTCTTTAGCTTTAAAGTGCTTTTCTTCATTTTTATAAGCCAAGAGTGATGTGTTCACCAGAGTTCATCACGGCTCTATTTCTCCCCAACCTCCCTCCCCATTTAATTTTAAGAGGGGGCCAATATTTGAAACTCCTGCTCCATTTCTTTTCATTCTCTTTTTCTTCCTTCCTTCCTTCCCCCTCGCCCCCTCCCTCCATCTCCTACTCTGTCCCCTTCAGAAGCCCCCAGGATGACACCGCTCATTGATGCTTCTCCTTCATTAGCATTTCAGCAACTTGGCTCAGTAGTTTCAGAGACAATCCGTCATGAGAAAACTGAAGAATGTGCCCCATTTGCATGATTCTGTGCCAGAATGCAACTTTTTCTCAGCTGTTCATTGTGTAATTTCCCCTTGAGCCTTCAACTTTCCCATGAAGTCCCAGAAATCATATTATAGAATTCCAGACCAGCTGCAATGCTCCAAAGATTAGTTTTATGGACATTTTAACCAATCTCACAGCTCTACAAAGAGAATCACATACATGAGAAACATGGTTTTACTTTCTGTTGTTAGGAAAGGCAATGTGCCTACTTGAATAAAGTCCTTTGAAACTACAAGAAGGAATTTATGCCCCATGATGAGAATGATCCAATAACTGTTGTGAATCCTTAGGCATATTTTTAACTTCCACTTGTACTGCCTTAATTATTTTATTCCTCTTACAATTAAATGTTTGTAATCCATTTTGAGAGTCTTTCTGAAATGAATGGATATGCAAACAACTTGATTGAAATGCTCAGTGCATATGACTAAAAGTTACTGGCTCTCACACATCAGCAGAACAAATCAAGCTTTTCGTTCGTTGGTTTTAGAAATCAAAAAGTGGTTTATAAAAAAAGCAGGCAGATAAAACCTGCTTCTAATTACTTTCTAGAGGGCATCTGAGTTTGTAGAAATAGAAGAGTTTATTTTATTAAAAGTAAGGAAGGGACTGAAAATTGGTGGAGAGCAATCAAACTACTTTGTCAATTAAAATGTATCCCATTAGGAAAATTAGGCACCTGTTCCACAAAAGTTAGACAATGGAGCATGGGAGGAGAACACTGCATTTTAACAATCTGGTTGCTAATTAAATTCTTTACTTTTCCCTCTGTATGCCAATAACTATCATTTTTCCCATGTCATTTTTAACCTACTGAAACAGAATTCCTTTTTAATTATTCTGCCTCTCAAAACCAGCAGATCTCTTCAATGCTTTCAGAGCCAGAGCATATAAAATGCAAACACTTAGATAAATATTTTAAATACAGTCTGGATACTTTTTAATACATATTTTTGTTGTCCCCCCCTCCCCCTGCCAGTGGAGTTGGCTGTGTGAAAACCATCCTTGCTGACTTAGGTATATATATGAAACAAACACAGGGACACACTCACATGTGAGTGTAAACTTATATAAATCTTTGCATTTTATATATATATATTTATATATATATAGTGCAAAAATCCTGTGGAATTAAAGCTTGCCAAGATTAGGAATTCATAAACAGATAAATTAGGGTTCTTCCTATGTGAAAGATAGGGTTGGGGTATTTTTTTGGTGAGAAGCTCACACGGTGATTAGAGTGAGGTTGTGGAAGATTTCATTAATTATAGGTGACTGGTTTTCCTCTCAGAGGACAGCTCAGGTCCCCCAGCTCCCCCTTGGCAGCTCATCTTAAATTGTTGTCTAACCTTTCCCTTAATTCAGCTCATCTTGAGCTGATGGGAACTGCTTTCATTCCACCTCTTGTGGAGGTAATGAAACAATCTTCTTATTCACTTGGTTCCTCTGAGCCAGTGACACACAACAAAAAACCCAGGGCCCTGATTAATGGCCGCTAATTAGCAATGTTAATGACCAGGTGTCCAAGAGCATGGCCAGCTTCTCTCAGCATGGAGTGATCCCTCAATGAGGGCCCTGCAAATCCAGCCCCAGTGACCCTTCCCCTCAGCTGCCAGTAATGAAGCTGAGCTCTCTCATTACACCCAGGAGAGGCTCAGGGGGAGGCCCAGGCCTTGAGAGCCAAACCCTTTCCTTCGGCTCTAGTGGGCCTTCCATTAATTAAGGTCAGCATTTTTGCTCTCCATACCCCCCCCCCCTGCCTCAGCCTTTTCCCCCTTAAAAAAACCCAACAAAACAACACCAAAAATCCCCCAAGCCTCAAAGGTAAAAGATTTGGATGAAGGAAGGCTTAGTTTTTTCAGCTTTCTGCGCTTTCCCAGTGATAAAGGTACTTTTTCCCAGAGTGTTCGGGCTGCTTGCAGTCCCTTCTTTCCCCTTGTGTTTTGAGCCCTCTGGATCCAGCTACAGGCTGAGGGAAATCTTCACTGGCTGCAGTTGCTCTCTGCCAACTCTCTACCTTCCAACTCCCAGAGAAAAAGTACTTGTAAGAGCACAGAGGTGGAGAGATAGTTGCACTGGCAAAGCAAAAAAGTCGTATATGTCAGCTAAAAACCCAAATGCACATCTCCACAGGTCAGACTGGCCACACAGAAATGTATTCATATATTATTTCTCATCAACACTTTTGTTATGCTTATTATTCTTAATTTTAGACACATAAAAAGTGACCTTCAACATAAACATCAAGTAAAATATGCCACTTTGGCTGCAGTTTGTAACTCCTTTCCTGCAGCAGCACGAACTGGAGGTGTCTGCTCTCTGCCTGTGGGCTTGGGACAGCAGAAAAGAGAATTCTCCCTGTCCAGCTGTGGCCCCAGCTGCTGCCTGGGCTTCTGATCATCATGACACAGCCCCTGGGGGGGTGGCAAGAGTTTGTAAGTTCTAGAAATTGATCTTGGTTTTGGCAGGAGGGAGCCTTTACAGGATGGGGGATGTTATATCAGTGTGCATACAGCACATGGCTGCAAAAAAAGAGCCAAATATTTAAAGAAATAGAAAACTGTTTCATTTTTGCTTTTGCTTTCATTTTGCTTAGCAAGTGTAGTGATATATGAGCAAGGAAATTCTTGTAGTGCACCTCCCTCACTTACCACTCTGTGTGGTAAGGCTGAGCGCTTCTGAAGTTTCCAGAAACTTCAGAAGTTGCCTTTTTTAGCTTTAACTTTGACAATGCAAATGTTTTCTTTTAATTGGAGGAATATTACTACAAGTCTCTAATTTTTTTTCCAGTTGTGCACTGTGAAACGAAGGCACAAAATTAACATGCATTGAAAGGGAGTAGCTAAGGGAGCTGATGGGGTGATAGGAAGCCTTTTACTCTAGGTCACATTTTGAGCTGGAAGTGAGAGAAAGTTAATACTGCAAGAATGCCATTTGGTGGCTGTTCTAAGATAAGGGGGAGCCAAGCTCAAACTTTAATGTGTTAATGCCTTCACAAATGCATTAGGAGTAGTTGGGGAGGTAGCTGGACACCTTACTGCACCAATTGTTTCCTAGAAATCCTTAAAGAGGTGATTTCCATCTAACTGTGTAATACTGTCTCTTTCCAAATGACAATTATTCCCTGCTCCCATGGCCGTCTGGGCATTACAACAGTGACTAATATGGCAAATTAATATCAGGGTGATAATGCATTTGGATTTTCCAGTAAAATTTAATGAGTTACAGAAAAGAAAAGGTGCTGCCTTTTGACATGGCTGGGTGCTCGGGCACAGGAGGTGATGCTCCAGTGACAAGGCTACACTTCAGCTTCTATGCATAAATAAATTATTAAACTTTTCATTCTTTCCTCTTGAGACAATTTTACTGGCACCCAACTTGACTAGAGGAATATCTTGTAAGATGTACTGGTTCATTCCCTGTCGATTAGTCACTCTCCATGGATCCTTGGACTTTCTAAGCGGATGCAGCCTTGAAATTGTGCTGCTTTCACCTTGCACACAGCAGGTTATTCAGTAAGGACCTGCTCTGGCTCTGGCTTGCTTCACCTGAAACTGTAATCCTACAGTAGGTCAGCTGTCTTTTAAAAGGTGTTTTTGAACCTGACATGGATTTTGAATGAAGGTTTACATCTATTCCCTATCTAGAAGTGTGCATTGACTGTCATTACAGATATGAAAGGTTCAGTTCCCAGCTCTACCAGAGACTTCCTCAGAGATTTTGGGTAAGTTACTTATGGCCAATGAGGGTTGCTGCTGAACAGATGATATAATAATGGTGAGTGCATCAAAAATAAAAATGAATTTAAAAAGCTGATTGAAAATAAAACTCACCCAAAACCCAAACCCAAACCAGAAAAAAAATTAGCCTGACCCTTAGCTCCCTGTGAAGAGTCATAACACCATTGCCTTTATTTTCTGCCAACAAGACAGACTGAAGCAAGGACTGACCCTTCATGTGCATTTCTGTGGCATCAAAATCCTATGGGAAACCGGTGGCAATTGAGGGCTTTAGCTACACGACATAAAGAAGAACAACTCGGTTTTCAAAATATCATTCACTCCTAGTAACATCATTTCTAGCACCGTGCTGTTCACACAGCCATGAAGGGCAGAGCAACTCCTGCAAACTGTAAGAGCTTTTGTAACTCCATCCTACACATCTAATTGATCAGCTATGCCAAAAAGAACAAAAGTGTTTCTATAGCTATAGTTATTCTATTACAGGTTATGCAGATAAGATTACAATTAGAGCCAGACACGTTTTTTTCCAGATAAACCTTTTCCACTGACAAATACTCATGATCACAAACTTTTCATGAATGAGTATTGGGTTCATCTCTTTTCTAGCTAAGAGTCTGAAAACATTTTCAATCTAAATTTACTTGCAGTTAATTAGAAATGTCTAGGAAGCTTCAAACTGTGAAATATGAAATTTTTTTCCAGTGTTTTAGTTAATCAATATTTTGCCCAAAAATTTCACTTCAAGCCTTCACCTCTGTTACTGCATACACACTCCTGTTATTGAAGAACCAGTTACGTGAACAGCTTCACTGGCCTCTCTTCTGCCTCCTGAGAGCTTCTTTCAGGCAGTGGCTGTAATGCCTTTTAAATGTATCATCAAAAGTATTTCTTTCCCTACATTAGAGCATTGCTGAAGCCATTGCTTAAATAAAACAACCAGGATTCTGACTGCTCATTATATATTGATAGTTCATTTATGAAGAAAATAGGGATCAAAAGCAAAGTTTTGCCTAATTCCAAACGTTCACAGGCATTTGGACACAGCTTCTATTCTGTGTGCCACAGGGAAGGAAGAAATGAGAAACACATGGAAGCAGTGACCATCATGTGGGCCAAATCCCAATCACTGATGCCAAGGAAGTTCTGACACTGACTTCTGTGACATCGAGCTAGAGCCTTTGGAAGATGAGACCTGCATGGAGTTGTGAGATCAGCTGACAGTTAAAATGCTCATTTTCCTTAATCCTGTGCTGTCCCTGTTACATGCAGTATTCTGTTTAGTAAACTCTTCAGCAACAGCAAAAATAAGTCTCCAAAACTACTGAAATCTTGGCACTGGCAATACTTTGCCTTTATACCATCTTGGTTTATGCCTGCTGTAAAGTCCCAAGAAGGATAAATCTGAAGAGTGCACAGCAAGCATAGAGTTTGGGATGAATGTTTTGATGGCTGAGTTAAATTCTCGGGTTATCTGACAATTTACTTTGCAACTGCAGTTTGTCAGGATTTTATGGGTGTTTTTCCAGTTGCTTTTTCTAACCACTTTCCATTACAATCTTTGCCTCAGTTTTCCCTGTTGAAAAATGGACGTGGCACTACCTTTTCAACAAGACAAGGTGAAAATTCATTTGGTAATGTTTACAAAGCAATTTGCAATGATTGGTTTGTAGCTGCGCTAAA
Organism: Vireo altiloquus; assembly: GCA_013396875.1. Taxonomy (NCBI): domain Eukaryota; kingdom Metazoa; phylum Chordata; class Aves; order Passeriformes; family Vireonidae; genus Vireo; species Vireo altiloquus. The sequence goes on along the minus strand of VZRF01005967.1, from coordinate 33,505 downwards.
TACAATGTACTATTAATAAAGTAATTAAAGAAAAATAAATAAGGAAGGAATTATGTGAATTCCGATAAAAGGCAACTGGTAACAAGGGAAGAATTTTGCCCATTATTGGAGCACATAGCTCCATAGGCAAATTAAAGCAAGGGCTCTGTCCTCAGAGTTTTGGGCAATCCAGGCTACATAATTGAGTTGAGAAGAGCTACTCCAGGCTACTGTGTAATTACAGAAGTATTCACTCTTCTGGCTCCCACTCTCCTTGTCATGTTCTACCTCATTGCCCTTTATGCTAAAGCCTTTGTTGATGAGGGAACGGAAGCAGTAAGGACAAATAAAGCAATTAGCAGGTAGGGGGAATGCTACCACTGTTTAAGGATAACACGCAGCTTGTATTGGGACTTTTATTAAGTAGAAGCCTAGAGCCTGCAGGTTGGAAGGAAAATACAGGTAATCCAGAAAAACAAACAACATTTTAAAAGGATACTTTCTCCTATGTACATAGTATTCAAGAAATCTTGGCAGGAATAACAAATTTTCAAATAGCCTATATAAAACTCATTATGATTTTACTTAATATATTTATAGTGAGATTAGCTCCCAGCTTTCTAATTTTTATTTTTTTTTTTTAGACCAGAATCTCATCACAAGGGTGCTGTTCTCTCCAGTTTCAAGGCGCATTGGCAGTAAGCAAACACCAAATTTTCAAAGGGCTAAAATCTCATTTAAAGTTGCTGCAGAGCCAGCCAGGAGAGGGAGCCAAGACCTCGAACAAACCTTTCTTCCTGGCTCTCTGACACCCTGGGAAGGAAGCTGAGCCATTTTGGCCAGGGCTCCTCTGTTCTCACAGGGCTCGCGTGAATGCATTGCATGAGGAGGGGACAAAAGTGATTGCGAAACAAAATCACACATGGAGTCCCCAGGCATCAGATGTTGGATGACTCATGGTGTAAGGGAGAGAAGAAAGCAGAAAGATAAATGAGGACTGGTGGAAATGAGCAGCACTGTAGTTTCTCACTTTTGATACTTCCTCGGCTCATCAGGAGTCCAGGACTAGAGGTTCTTACAGTCCATGAACTCTGGTTCTTTTCATAACTCATTATTTGAATTTGAGATTGGTATGAAGAACATCATAGATTTTCTGCTGAGTGTGGAGGACTGAGACCATGGACAGTCTAAACTCAGATCAGAACTGCAGTACCAGGCACTGCAGGTGCTGCTGCTCCTCCAGTGCTTGGGTGGAGTTTGGGTTCTGATGTCCAGAAATGAGCCTAAACTACCTTTATCTCCATAACACACCAGTCAAGGTGCAAGGACATTGCATGGAAGAAAAAAAAAAAAACCTAGGACATGAAGAACACAAGGGGATAAAACAACCATGTTTTAAGATTTTAAGAGAAGAAATATTAGAAATTGAGAGGACAATTTCATGCTGGGCCATTTGTCGTATTTTTCTAGCTGAAAAACTAGAAGAAAGGAAAAGATTCTGAGTCCAATTTAATGTTCTCTTTTTTTTTTTCCATTTTCAAGCTTTCAGTATTTATAAAAATATAATTTCTCTTTTTTTTCTTCTAGTAAAATAAAATACATTGAGACCAGTCTATAATGGAGAAAATAATAATCAGAAAAATTTTAAAATTCTTTTTTGCTATCTAAACTGAAAATTGTATTTCAAACTTAGCTTAAACAAAAATGGCTTCATTTTGACTCCTTTGTCTTGAAATTTTACTCTGAAATGATTAAAAAGTCAAAGTGTACATTTTTGGGTTTTTTTTCCTAAAAATCTTTAGGAATTTCATTTTTCTTCAAGCATTTAAAACCATTTTAATTATTGCAATTGCTACAATCATTTATTTGTAGACTCAGATAACAAATTAGTAGTTCCTTACTACCAAATTATTTTTTTACTGTATGGTTTTGATTTCTTTTTCCTCATAGTGCAGGTAGCAACTTCTCAGAAGTGCATCCAAAATAAACTAACAATGAATAGTGACAAACTGAATTGAAAACAAAGAGAACTTTTTGTTATTTGTTAAATATTCTTATCTTAAAGATCAAAGTATTGGCATTGGAGACAAACACATTGTACTTTGTTTCCTGAATTACTTTCTGTTTCTGGAAGCCTGGCAATATTTCTTCAGGCACTTCACCCAAGCTATGAATTGGTGAGTCTATCCAGATCCTCCAACAGGTAATGAGGGATCAGCTTGGAGATGTTTCCAAACAGCAGCCCCAAGAATAGAAAGCAGTTAGAGAAACTTCTCACAACTCTTTTCAGGAAGCTCTTAATATCTGTGCCTAAAGTTAGATGCCAGGAGCATTTTTTACTCCTTTGTCTCTGCAGAGCAAGATCTTCCTCACCCAACACTGATATCATTCTGCAGAAGAGAAGACTGAGGCACATGGAGAGGCAACTCTGCATGGAAATGGTTGGCTGGAGACCTGAACCTGATACCTGCAGTCCCATTCTGGTGCTCTCTCCTTGAACCACACCATGCTGTGGTGCAGGGAAATCTGCCTTGCTACGCTTGCTTTGTACATAAACACACAAGGTAATTTCCCAGACTTTAGAACCTGGCCACGTGCTGCAGAACTCTATGGGTTATTGTGTTTCCAGCAAGTGGGAATAAAAGGTAGAGGCTGCTCTATGAATGACTGCAGACTGTGTCGTGGCAGTGGCTGCTTGGCAGTGGCAGAAGCATCATGAATCCCCAGAGCTATCCTCTAAGTCTTTGTTAAAGTCAGGGGGAGTTTCAGGTCTGTTATTCAACATTCAGTTACACTCTGCAAGCAACAACAGAAGCAAATTGATAAAAATAGGGTAGGAGACAATAGGTTTTGAGCAAAGGAAACCACTAAAATATGTTTGTGAAATAATGAACAAATTTGTAAAAATCAAAGTCTATTTGCAGACGAATAATAAACGGAGAAAAAGGCAGGATTGGTTGAATGAATTATGCATTATGAATCATTTAACAAGCACCAATATCTATAAAGATAATGGTTCTAATATGAATAACAAGCTTTAATATTTATGCAGCATTAATGGTCTGGGCAATCTGTGATGACAGTTAAGAATTATACCTCTCCTCAGTGTTTTTCAATGGAAAACAGGTTTATCACAATGTCACAAACCCAAAGAAGTTTCATGCTAGGTTTGATACACCTTAACTCCACTTTGGACCCCATCTGCCCTAATTTTGGAGTCTGGACAGAACCACTACTTCTAATTGACAGCAATGCCATGGCAATAAAATCAGGGCCTACTGAACTAGATATCACAGAGCACTCAAACAGTCACAAAACCGGAGATAAGGATCTTCGTACCATCTTAGTGCAATCTCAGCAGCAAGAGGAAAAATGAAATTAAAAGTGCCCTTCTCTCCCCTCTGTGCACATAGGTGTGTGTGGGAGCAGGACCAAAAGCCCTGTGCAATCACAGCTGGGCTGTTCATTGCCTGGCCCTGTGCACAGTCACACCTTGTTGCTCCTCTGCCACAAGAAAGGGCCACCCAGCCCAGGCAAAAAGGTTTCCATAATTCCTGTGTGTCATTCTCATCTCACGGAAATGCCAATGTGCCAGCACAGGCATGACCCTGCCTGGGCTCCCATGGGCGACAGCAGTGCCAAAAGTCAGGGAGTGACTGGGAAAGGATAGGGTTTCTCTACCCTCTTTTTGTTAAATTGAGATTACAGCACAGGAAAAATTGTTTATTCACAGGAGCAAAAGCAGCTGAATGCAGCACCACGCAGCTAGCCCCTGATCATGGCAGCAGAAGGCCCAGTTTTGCCAACCATGCTTTCTCTTTCAGAGCAAGAACGCTGATTCCTAAAGAATTTTCACAAAGACCTTGGGGAGACAAGGTTGTCATGTCCATTTTCCTTCTGTGTGGCCATGGATTTCTACAAAACCTGCTTAGACCTTGAAGGTCTGAGCTGGTACTTGGAAGTCTGATCCCTGGCTCTTAATTCAGATGCAAAGCTGGCACTGCTAAGGGTGACACTATATTGAATTGCATAGAGCCTGCAAAATATGTTGAGGGTTTTTTTAAAAATAACTTGACCTGCAGGATATTAATATAGTGGCAACTACCCCTGCAGGATATAAAACTGGCACTGACTCTAAGAAGTTCCATTAGTGTTGTAGGTTTCTAGGCCTAGTAATGGTCATTTCATCTGAACATGTGGAAATAAAGCCAAACCATAATAGGACTTAAAAAGCATTCAATGCATATTTGTCCATAAACACATCATATAAACAAAAACTCTTAAAAAAAAAAAGTGCCAAATGAATCAATGTGTATTCTATTATGGAATAATAATATCCCTTACCACATGTGTTGCTGAAGCAAATAACTTTAGCTGGTACAATAGTATTTTCCATTTTGTGGTACAGTTTATATTTTGATCTATTGATTAAGGACCTGCTTCTGAGAAAGTTAATGACAAGAGTTCCCCAGGCTTAAAAGGAGAAGGAAAAATGTGTAAATGATTTTGCTGCAAATAAGGAAACAAATGTATTTCCCCTCCCTTTCTCCTAGCAAGAGTGAATGCTGAATACAAAACCAGTTGAAGACAGTGGAAAGATTTGCTCTTTACTTCAGTAGCTTTGGATCTGGCCCTAAGCATGTACGTGTGACATAAATTTTGGCACCACTGTAAACCCCACCTTATACCTCCCACTGTGAACATGTCATCTTTCTCTGTGCTCATGCATGCCAAAGCCTTATCTCTTTTGAAATATTGCCCAGAATCAAGCTATGTTTACTCAAGTAATAGGGAGATTCACTTATATGCAATAATTTCTTCAATGGAAAGGCTGTCTTTCCACAGTTGTACTTTGGACTTTGTTCCTAGTTTAGCTTCTGTTTTTCTAACTTGATGTTTTTATCCCGGTTTGACAAGAGGGTTGGATTTTTGTTGGTGTTTTGTTTTTGGTGGTTTTTTTGGTTTTTTTTTGAAGTTACACACCTGGAATTAGCTTTTCCTGCCAAGAATTACAGTGCACCTGGAAGTACTAAATCATTTTAATCTGTTTTTTAGTGGTTTTGCACAATGGAATCACATCTCTTTAAATCTTTCTTACCTTTTGCAAAACTAAATTACAACTCTAGACAGAGCACTTTATGAGTAATGTAGATAGTGATATCATGAGATAGTTGTGCCCTGCTAGTGTCTGCCTCTACAGATCCTGGAGGCAGTTAGCTGAGAACTGCATCTCGGGGATCCTTTCCTCTGCGGAGGCTCTGCTTACCTACATAACATATGGAAATGTGAGCATACACTTGCAGCGGATTGTTTGCTATGTTTACACCAGTTCTAACACTAATCCCCATTAATGTTTGATATTGCTCCCAAAGAGTTTAAATAAATGTCAGGCCTCAGATCCATTGCATACGTGTTAGGCATCGTATAAGCTTCGGGTAGAAAGATACTGACTTGCTGTGGGGTGTCCTTTTTTTAACATTACTTTTATTGACTGGTTGACATATTAACCATATGCATATGTATACAAAGCCCTGCTACTTTCATGATTTCTGTCATCACATTTAAGAGTCCTATTTTCAAGAAAAACATAAGCCAGTTTCACATCACCTTAAGAGTCCAGTGTCTTGCTTCTGCTCTGAGCTACTTCCATTTATGAAATGTGCGTGTGAGTGCAAAGTGAAAGAACAGCCAGGTGCACACTAGCAAACATAAAACTTTCTTCCCCTCTCTTAAAGAGTATCAGACACAGCCATACTAGTTGCAGTTTGCTGCAGAACAATAACCACCAGGATCATGGCAAAGTTTGCCCTGGGCTCTGTAGCCCATCCAGCAGCAGCCTGGGTGCTTCAGCTTGTAAGAAAATATTTAACTGCTCTGCAGAGAGATGTGCAAGGGAACAGCCTGCGGACCACAGAAATGACAAGTGCCAGGCAGATTCCCAGCTCAAGCTGCTCCTTTGCCAAGTATAAGCTATGTGTGTTCACTGAGACTTTATGTTACAGTAGAGAGTAATCTAGAGACCTTAATTCTTGGCTAACCATGTGGAGAAGGAAGATGGTCAGGCATCCTCTGTGCCAGGCATTCCCTTTCTCTCTCATCTTCCTTTCCCAATTTGATTATTTTACATGAGGCTGTTTCTCATGCTGATTTTTTTTTTTTAGTTACTGTTTCAGAGTAATTAAAGTAAATTCTGAGGCTACAAAGCTTTCCTATCCACCACCACCACCTCTGTCAGACATATTTGGGATGCAACCACTTTGCATTTAGAGGACTGTTTCTCATTATATGTTCACATAGTGCCCAGTTCAACAGGACCCTGATCTTAGTCTTTCGGAAACCCTTGTATTGTCATACAGGCAATAGCAACAATTTCTTGTATTCAGCTACAAAAGTCAGCAGCACAAACAAGCAACACTGTGGGAGAGTGCCTGGGGACGGCAGACAGTCAAGAGTAGAAAGTGGTTATTGAGACAGGCTTGTAATTGAACAGAGCTGATCTGCTCTTTTAGGCTAAAGGTAACTAATTCTCACTTCACCCAATCACAAAAAAAGTAAATAAAAACCGTAGACACAACCATATCTCTTAAAACACAGTGCTGTTTAGTAACAAAAATAATTGGACTTCACAAGTTAATACATTTTGCAGCAGGAGATAATTTTATGTTAAATGACTAAGCTGTTTCTCAACCTTTGCTGGGCTCATTATATCCTTTAAGTAGTTCAAGTTTCCAGATAACCAGCAGCGGAACCAGGTAAGCAGGCAAAATTAGTATGGCTGGGAAAATTTGTATCTGTCACACAGGTCTGGTTCCCACACACTCTGGTTACATCATTACTTAGTCTGTTAACTAGGAAACCAATTAGGCCAGAGAGCTACTGTCAGGTGACCAAAACACGAAAATGCACAAGAAACCCTACCCGAAAGATGGGATTTCAGCAGAGGCCCGCAGATAGGTGACTCCTCTTCTGCTGCACTGCAATTTTCGTATTTCGTTTCACCTTTGCTTTCAGGCTGAGCTCTGAGGTCCCACAGATTGATGGTTGAAGGAGCCTTGTTTCTCTCCTCAGCAGGTCCACTGAGAAAATTGTTTCCTGAATCAAAAATTACACAAAATTATGTAATAATTTCTCTCATTCACTCTGGCAAATTTCCATCTCCTTCACACCTTTTAATTTACAGGGTGAGAACAAGGCAGTAGGTACAGAACTGAATGCTGCACTGTGGCTAACAGTATGTTCATCTTAAAGAAAAAGGGTTTATAAGACCAGGGTGCAGCTAAAATTCAGGGCACAAACACCTTCAGCAATGATTGTTTTCTTCAAATGCTGAAGACATTTCTCCATGCACAGAGGAAGCACAAAGGTCTCTGGGCTCACCCTCAGTAGAGAAGTGCACGGGCAAAGGGGGCCAGCATAGGGCACTGGGAGGACAGATGAAAGCCAGTCTCCTGTAAAGCATGCATAAGAAGGGAATTTATGTCCAAATAAATACACATAATCTCTGTATTACATCATTATCTGGCTAAAATACAGCTTACATGACTATAATATTTTTTATATGCAAGTACTGTAGACACATGCACATTATACATAAATGTATATGTATTGCATACTACAAGTGGTGCCGATATTTTCTAGCTTGCACATCTTTCCTGTTTCTGGCATCACCTGAGAGCTCACTGACCTGCTAAATCCTTGCTCATATCTGCAGAAAACCTGCCAACACCTCCAATAGCCTCGCTCCAGGCCAAGAGCACTAACAAGCCACACGCTCTATATTCTTGTTCAGATTTGTTTTCTGTTAGGACAAGGAGAAAGAGGGAAAGAGTTGATTAAACCTCACCTCAAAAGCCTCAAGAAGAGACTTCATGAGCCAGGGGAGGGCAGGCTGAGGGCACAGGGGGCCCTCCCCCACTGGAGGGTGATGCTCAAGTACCAGCACTGCTGTTTGATCCACAGCACAGTGCCACTGGGCTAAAGGGTTGGTGTGGCCCCCTTCATTTCTGATGGCCTGTCACCTTTGGGAAGATTTTTTTGGAAAATGGTTATCAGAGGAAGAAAACTAATCAGAAATGCTTTCCTTCCCAATGATTTTGTTGAGCAGACTATTTGATCAGTGTGTAGAGAAGAGCAAACCAGTCCCTGCCGGACTCCTGCCAGCTCGGGGAACCAGGCTCTTGCATGTTTTCCAGCACAAGCTCCTCATTATTAATTCATGCTCCAGGTCCTCTGTACATGCTGTTACTAATATTAGGTTTCAACAGAGTAATGAGCAACAGCAATAGACTGACTATCTTAATATATTTTAAATAATGTTTGAAATATTAAATTTGAGTTTGGATTTTTAATTAGAGCCTGGGCAGGGTATTGACAATCTTCCTACTGTTTTGCAGCCAGCAAGCAAATAAGATAGGGATTGTTCTGATCTGAACACTGAAAGCCAGTGTAATTTAGGGGATGGATCTGAAATACAACACCAAACTTTAAAGCATGAGGGAAATTTGGCTCTGGCTTCAGCCTGACAGACTTTGACCCATCCGTATCCTAAGAAAGGACTTTTGATATGGGACTTTTGTAAAAGTAAATAGTTGTGAGACCAGCACTTATGGATATGCTCTGAAACATCCTGTCAGGGAGTTGCCCAGGGACAGTTTGACTCTTGAGGACACCACTATGATTAAATAAAGGGGACATGGGGTAGGTGGGCATAGAGAAAAGGGGTTGTTGTGGTATAAATATATAGTATAAATTGATACCTTCAGGACATATACAGTAGAAAAAAAAATAAGGCAGGGGAGCTGTGGGTCTGAAACCCTATAGGGCTTCAAAGTCCTTCCCACTGTTGTGCTCCAGGCAGGAGCATAGGTCAGCATGTCTTCCTTGGTTGGACATACATATATTAAAGGACTCATTTAAAATTAGAGCTGGGTAAAGAGCTAGAGCCATTTTCCTGTGAGTGTGCTCATTTCTGAATGTGCTTCCTTTGAGAGGGAGTTCTCAGTGAAGACTTTGCTGTTCTGGAACTCACTCCTCCCACTTGGTCTGTTGGAGTCTGAATACATTGACCCATGGGGCACATTGTGAAGCCTAACTATTTTCCCAGGATTTTTCTGAATGAATGACTTGAGTAGGTAGAGAGAAGAATGTTTCATTTGTACAGTACGTGGAGGCTTTTAATTAATAATGTTCCCATTTGAATGCCTATTGTATTTTTAAACGTGCTTTGTACATAGACCTAGAGCATCGGATAACTGCAGGAGGTTTTTTTCCAATTAAAACAAAAGGAAATCCCACAACAATGTGGCATTGCTGCCACATGTCTTTTTGTGGTATCTTTATACAGTATCTAGCACAGTAGTCCCTGATCTGGACCATGACTTCTCAGTGCCAGCACCTAGACAGAACTGCTCAAACTGTGGCAAGTCTCAAGGAGATGAAGTTTCACTCCAGTTGGAGAATTTGACCCTGCTGATCATCGCTGTAAGGCTGGGGATGTTCTTCAGTCACTGACATTAGAGAAGTGCCCAGGCTCCTCAGGGCACTTTTTCCTGTCTGGATCTGGAGCTCTTGAGAGATTGGGTCTTTTCTTGGGTACATTGGGCATTTCATATTTTTATAACAAGAGAATCAGCCTGGTGAGTCTTCTCACAGCAGATGGGTTTTGTCTCTTGAAAATAAAGGTCTTTGTAGGAATTGAAGTTTGTACTGGTTCCTACAGTTCGAGGAAGAGTTTTTTGATATTTTTTTTAAACCTGTCTTGATAAAAAGATACTCAGTTTTGATATCACAGATTTCCAATTCTTTTGTCTGCTTTGATCCTCCCCAAACACCCTGACATAGCCTGAAGATAAACATTTTATGTTTTCATTTTAAAAGGTCTCCAAATTTAAAATTTTCCTACAGAGATATTTATTTAGCTCTTGGGTCCAGGTGGTGGTCTGTGGATGAAATGTGATTCAGGGAAATGCTTTTATATTGTCCAATTCTTTCTCCCTGTGGGAGATGCAGGCACCTTTCCTATAGTACATGCTTCTAAAGCATGTGAGTACATCCTTCTGTGCCTGGTCACCACATTTTTCTGATTTCAGTCTGCTGACTGTTGCTTTTTTTAAAATCTGTACCTAGACCAGTGTGTCAGATATTTTGAGGAGACAGGTGAGGGCGCTGCCAGCAAACTGGAGTTTTATTACTCAACTCGTTGTGTTTAAGATGCTTTCTTGATGAAGAAGTTGTTGTGTAAAGACAAGTACCCAACAGGCTTTTTCCACACACTGCATTTGTCCTTGTTGTTTCAGTTCTCTCTGTGTTTTGCTGCTGGAGCAAACCACCACCCTTCCTGAAAGCCATAAAAACCCCTCCTGCCACCTCCACTTTTTCATTCCTTTTCACTGAGTAGGCTGCCAAAACTGATTATTTACTGCAACATCCTTTGCTCCATTGCCATGGGGCCTTCCCTACCTGGTCAGGCAAGCGCAGGGCAAAGGACCAGGTGAACTCAATCCTGTCTCCAGAATCTTAATGCAGACCTCCTTTGAGAAACACCATGGACAACCATACTGTTTTTCTTCCTCTCTGAAAATCCTGTAAGAATCTTGCACTTCAATCAGGTATTGCACAAGCTTCCTTACGTAGCTCACCACAACCCTGACCTGCACTACTCTTGTATTTCTATCTCCCTTAGGAAAGACCGAGTCGTTTGTACTGTACTGTAGAAGAGCTCAAATTTGTATGAATTCTGCCCTTACATGAGGATGCACAAGGGTCAGCTACAAGGACAGGGCTGGGTTTAGCTTTAAGACGAGATAAAACACCACTTTCCAGAAGAAAAGAGCTGATGAGATGCATTATTCCACAGAGTAACTAATCCACTGCAGGTACAATCGTCAGCATCTTATGCTATTTCTTGATTTTACTATACACGATGCATCTTCAAGAGAATTAAAGGCCCCTAACTTTCCATTGCTTTTGCAGTAAATGGAATCCCAAGAATATTTTGACTGGAAAAAAAATCATACTTTTCCACATGAATAATGATACACATGTAGGAGGAATAAACAGTTTCAGATCTAAAAGCCCTTCCTATATAAAATGTGTTTTAAAAACCAGTCCACAACAAACTGTTCTCAGGCAGTTAAGACCCACATCCAAAGGGATGAGGTACAATCACACATATCAAGTGTCCAACACTTCAGAGATGTTCAGCTGTGCTTGCTGATGCTGGCGATGAGATGCCACCAAGCAAAAGAATCATTTACTGCAATTGCCTTTGCCTTAAGGATTCCTCTTTTAAGACACTTTTCTGAACACATGCTATGGTGCAGGATGTTGTGGCTGAATTATTCAGTCTATTTTGTGTTATAAATTTGTACACAAAGTCTGAGAGATGGTCAATCCCTGCTCTTTTCTGATTTTGCTGAGTGTGAAGAGCTCTGGGACACAGCCTTACAACAATGCTAGGAAAGAACAGACTCCAGAGTGACTGAACTGACTCCAGAGTCCACAGCAGACAACAGCTCTTCGAAATAAGGCACACAGGTAGCAATAACCCATTACAGACAGATACCTACCAACTCCCAACCCTAGAAAAATATGAGCGATAGTGGGAAATGCTTACAATGGCTCACCATGGGTGTTTACATTGGTCAAAAGCAGATGTTTTTTCTCCACCTAAGTTGGACTGTAGTTTTGGTGTTCTCAGGTCCACAGCACCCATGGATATTCAACTTCCCAGGCTTGCTATGTCCATTCCCATCTCATCTGGCTGTGAGGTGAGGTGGTGAGATCTGTATCATATTTCTATGAGCTGCACAAATGCTGCTTCCAGATTCAGCTGCTGCAAAACATTTTACATGAGTCTGAACAAAGAGATTCCAGCTGGTCCAGGCTGAAGCAACATGTTTGCTTCCTTCTCCCTTTCATCTCTAAGCTCATTCATGCTGAGAGTGAATATGATTGCTCTCTATAAATACATTCAGGTTAGGCACTAAAACGAGAGAAAGGATACTTAAGCAAATGGACAGTGATGACACAAGAACAAATGATTACTAATGAGCAGTGAATAAATTCAGCCCATAAATTAAAGTTTCTGATTATCAAAAGACTGAAGTTCTGTTCCACCTTTCCACTAAAACTAGGAAGAAAAGAAATAGAATTGTTTTGTGAAGCTTAGTAAATATATAGACTAGGAGATACAGTTGCTCACAGCAGCAGAGGAAGGGACTTGGTAATCTACAAGATCCCTTCCACTCCCTTGGAAACAGAGAACACAAAATCTAAATCACTGCCTGGAGTTTACATAAATCTTCTGTTTTACTTTTATTTCAGGCCCTTTGGAATTCGACATTTTTAATGTTCCACCAAAGTTGTTCTTGCAAAGTCTCTTCAGGTTCTTGTTGAAGTTAGAACCAACACCTGATCATTTTTCTGTCTGATTTGCCAGATATCTACTACTTGAGCATGAGCAACCTGATGGTTTATTTTCCTCAGCCTTTGTGAAGGACTCTCTTCATCTCCTTTTTGCTCCTCTAGAAGTTCCATGAGTTCTGCTGTGATTATTTTCTTCTGTCTCTTTACACCTGACCTGAAAACACAGCCCTTCACAGAAATATCACAGTAGCCATTCTATTCCAAATTACCTCCCTTTCTCTTCAGACTTTGCAATGGACAACTTGCTACCACCCAGAAGTGGGTGGCAAATACCACACATGGTAAATAAGAGCCCTAAAGCCTATTTGGGGAATTAGTTATGATGTCAACAAGGAGTTTTTCTGAATTAGGCTGAATCACCCTGACAGAATCTTCTTCCTACCTGTCACCTTTACTTATGAGCTGGATGTAATTTCTGACCCGAGTTTCTCTAGGTCCTTGTGCTTCAGGTCTGTTGAAACTTTACCAGTTCTCTCCTACTACTGAAAGCTAAAGGTCCTGCACTCATCATATTGTGTGCTGATGCTGAAAATTCTTTTTTTTCTCGTTTCGATGTGTGCGGATTTAACCTATTGCCTGCCATCTACCCGTCCGTCCATCCATCCATCCATCCCTCCGTCCATCCATCCATCCATCCATCCATCCATCCATCCATCCATCCATCCGTCCGTCCATCCATCCATCCATCTGTCCATCCATCCATCCATCCATCCATCCATCCATCCATCCATCCGTCCATCCATCCATCCATCCATCCATCCGTCCATCCATCCATCCATCCATCATGCTGCTGCAAGAAATAGTTTTTATTGACCAATTTCCTTCTTAGATATCCCTCAACTATATTTCCTTATTTTATCAGCTGATACAAGATTTTGTCTTTGCTCACAAGGTGGTTTTGTTGACCTCCTGTGTCATGTTGAGCCCCTAGACATGAGCTCCCCCCCACAATCCACCCATGCACCTACCCACACCTACCTGCTTGATTTTCAGCTCTGTTTATGTTCTTTTCCAGCTTTCATCTCCTCGGAGCAGCCCTCTGGTGACTTCAAGTAATCTCATTATCCTCCTTCAAAATGCTGATGCAAACCCTTCTGAAAAATTTCCTACAAAGAAATCGGACTGAAATTTTAAAGTTATTTCTATGATTATTGTTTATTAATGTCACCAATAAGGTCTGACTGTTTCTTTGTGCCTCCTTTTATTTTTTCTGTTATATACTTTTGTAAATGGCAATGACTGGCCTCTTAATCTGTATTTATACAGGAGTTAGTTGAGTGGTATTCTGGCTCTTGAGAAAGCCCAATGCTGATGCTCAGTTGCGACAACAGAAAAAATAAAAAATAAATTAAAAAAAAAAAATTCTTTTGTTCCAGCTACTGCCATTCCCTATCCAACAGTGAGTACTGTTCAGGGGCTTCTGGTCTTTACTTTTTATACTGGACCTCTGAGACTCCCTCTGCTTTGCTGACATTCCTCATAATGATTTTTTCTCTGGAAGAACAGAACTGTCAATGCATTGGAGGAAGAACGAGGGTATTTTTAGTGAGAAGACTGCTGAGGTGACTTTAGGTCATTCAAAGAGCAAACTGATCATGTCTGACTGTTTGTAGGAAATGGAATATAGAAAGGGAACCAGTGGAGCTGTAATCTATTCCCAGGTTTCTTGTGGCTACTTTGCTGGTGAGGTCAAAATTTTCCACTCTTTTGGGAGTCCATTTCCATTTTGTTTTGATTGCCTTTGAGATTTCAACTAAAAGCCTCCAAGGGAAGGGACAGTAATGTAATGTTTTGAGGTCCCCAGCACAAATTCTTTTAAGTGCTACTGTGACCACCTGCACCACCATCTTTTTTATAACTCAACATAATTAGACCCTGAGAAGTCAAAAACTCCTTCTTGCTAAGGTGAAAACTGTGCCTTCTTTTGGGAAAGATAGATATATCACAGAGCTGGAAGTCAGCAGGTCCCATGGTGGTGGTAGGAAAGGGCAGCCAGCAGCCAGCAAGGCATTAGAGGGGACAGAAGGAAGGATTTTCTGCAGCCTGGACAGAATTAACTGCAATCCAAAGTCTCCAAGTCAACTGTTACCAGGCATGGAAGCAAGGACCTGCCAGCAAGGATTTTGTAGGCAAGGAAAATGCTATAAATGACCGATATTGGTTTTATTTTTTACCTAGCTACTTTGCGTTTCCTCTCATCAAAAGATTACCCTTCTTGTTTGTGCTCTGCACAACCTGGCTTTGTGAGTTTAAAGCCTGACAGATTTCTCTGGGGAGCTCACTGTTGGCAAAGGTCTAGAAGGCAGCTCCATCTCAAAGGTCTGGCCAAACCAGAGTCATATCACACCTCCACACTACAAAATCCTTAACCTAACATTTTTCTTCCTTTCCATATGGCATAGTAAGAAGGAAGAAGTGGAAAATATATTAAATACAACGGAGTATTAATCTTGATAATACTGTACCCCATATACCAAAAGCACTTTAATGCCATAATGACTCCATACACAGAGAATAAGCTCAATGAGAAAATGCAGGTGCGTGCCAACCAATTCACCAGAAGAGGTTGGCCAGTCTGCCAAGAGGGTGCAGAGACTCCTTCTGAGCTCTTTTCCTTCCCCACGATAGCCCTTAGGTAAAAGTTTGCAGGAAATTCAAATACCTGTGAGCTGGCGGAGTTGCTGCTTCACATGCCCTAACAAACGTAAACACTTCTGTTTCAGCACATCTGCCATCGCAATACCTTCAGCTTTTCCAGAACCAAAGGATTAACTTTATTGTGCTTTTGCTCAGCAGATCTGGTAACACAATATTGTACTTCTAAGAGGACAGATTACTCACAAGTTTCTGGATGCTACATCTTTAGAAACTCACTCTACTTAAAGATAAGTGTTGAATCTTGCAATCCCAGAAACATCCAACTGATGTAAAAAACAGTTATACCAACGGCCAGATGGATGCTATTTTTCCTCAGGTTATTTGGGTATTCCAAAGTAATGGTTCTATTATTATTTTTTTCACTTTAATATTAAACAGATGCAGCTTATTTGTAAAGACTGTTATGAGCCACTTTTTCTTTAGATTTATAAAATAAAACAATAAAAGATGTAAGGAGTTAGAAGGGAGTTTTGTATTACTTTATCATAAAAGGGAGAGACATTACATCAATATAATTACATATGTATTAAAGAGCATTTTATGGATCTGTACAGAGAGGCTCATTCAGCATTTCTAGAAACCAGGTGTAATGCCACAGACATCAATTAAGTTATTTTAGTTTTGGTAAGGGTAGACTCAAATCTAGAAGAGTCATATTTATGTATGTGTGTCTGCTTGTGCAGCTGAGTACTTCAGACAGTCTTTATTAAATACTGAGGCCCTAATAGAAGCATTTTCCTGGAAAGTCAGGTGCCATCTTAATTTCTGGCTTATTTTTCAGCATGGCCACCAACTTGTCCCAGTCTAGGGACTAATTATGAGAAGTGTTGAGATCTCCCATTTTCCATCACAGCAGCTGAGAGCTCTGCTGTACTTTGGCCCTGCTGCCCAGTACTAACAAGGCCTGAAGAGACTAAAAATAAACGTGCATTTGTATCAAAGCAAGGAAAATGTGATTGACAACCTTCAGAGCAACTTGCCTGCTCATCAGCTAAGAAGTTTCTCCCATAACCCTGATCTCTCCATTCAGCTGATCCCTTCTGTGGAGTTGCCCTTTGACCTAAAGAGAACTCAAGCCTCCAAGTGACTAAATTTCACCAAAATGTGTAATGTGATTTATTTACACAGACATGAGGCAGTCTAATTCCAAAAGCTTGGAGATAAAATGTCTCCCTAAAGTAGATGTACAGTGAGAATGTCCACTCAGCTGAAGGCATTCCATTCCTCAGAACCAAGGGTAATTGGCCAAACTGATGAGCTATTTAGATGTTTTGTGAATAGGCATCCTTGAAATGTGCAATATTTAATCACAAGAAGTATTGTTATTGCTGCTATTTATTTCACTTTGTTACTTTATTTTAGTAGAATTTGAGGATTTCTTCTCAATCAGATTATAAAGCTACTTGCATTATAAGATCTTAGGTTCAGATAGTGATAATTTTTTAAACAGTCATTTTGTCTCGGCTCATAATTGCTATGCTAAGTTCTCATTCAAAAGCAATACTATTATTATTGTTGTGAAATTCAAACATTAAGATTTCAAAGACTGTCGAGTGAATGACAAAAGTACAGTTTCCAAACTCTAAAAAAATATTTTGACCTTAGTTCTTGTAAGTACCATGCAGCCAACATGAAATGGATCCATTCCATTTTAATGTGGAAATAATCTTAAATGAAGAATTAGCACTTAGCCTTGCTGTGAGGGAAACTGAGCCTAGTTCAGGGAAACTGAGTGAGTTCTGAGAGTTTAAATATCCAACCTGTCAGCCTGATAGGCACATAATTGAAATGCATTTAGAGTCCATGTTGGCAACATGCTGAGTATGCTTCCTTCCCAGGGGCTTTAACAGGGTTGAGGCTGCTGAGGACTTCTCAGAAGTTTGTGCTGCATCCCAGAATTGTGTCCATAGGATCAATGGACTGTGTGTGGGTAGAGCTCACTTTGCCATGTTGTTCCTCACCAGTCCTAACAGTGGCTGGCCTGAACTTCCAAGTCTTAGAATAAAAGGAGGTTCTGAATTCAGGTGATGCCATATGACTTTTAGAATTGTACCATAACACAGTCCCTTGCTGCTCTGAAATCCAGAACAGTGTCTCTGTCTCCATGTCTCTGAGACAACTTGAAATTTGTTTGTCAGATCTCCCTCTCTACCCTAAGAAAATATTTCCCTGTGCCAAAAACCTAGTTTACCAGCTCTGGATGCAGACACTTCATTGATTCAGTAGGGATTGGTAGTTATACATAATTCTAAATTAATTGAAGATGTAACTCAAGCTGAGCAGTCCAGGTCTGAGCTTTTCTAGACAAACGTCAATATTAACACATCTATAATGAGCATGTAGACAGTCCATAATCTGCATCTGCGTGACCATATGTAATTCAGTTTCACAGGAGTTTGCTTCAGGCAGTATGGCAAAACCCCAGTAACATATATACAAAATAGAAGCTAGTTAGGATGACTCTGAGCTTTGTGATTGCCTGATGGCATGGTTCTGGGCAGGGGACCAAAACGGGCTTTGTGGATGTCCCCTGTCACCTGGAGTTACTGTACAGGGTGTTACTGTCTGCAAAATGATCCCCTCCTGTCCTGCCAGGGGGTCACTGAATATACTTGCTTCACTCTCTGCAAGGATGAACACCCAGCTCGGTGCAATGTGGGAGGTGTGGGCAGGGGTACAACTTCTGCTCTTTCAAAGCCACCAGCTGTGAGCTTAAATCAGAGGCATGGCCCACCATAGCTCAGCTTGCAGCATGGGAACAGCAGCCCCTCCTGCCAGGAGCTGGGGAAGGTGACCACATGCACAGGAAGATGTCTGGGGATGTGCTCATTGTGTGAACATCAACCCCTAAAGTCAAGGTGTGAGTGCTGTGGTGCCTGCAGGACTCTGTTCCCCAAGCATGCTGGGGAGAGGGTTTATCCTTGTTCCATCAGAATAGACCAGTCAACACAGGAGAAGTGCACTCTCAACATCAAAGGGTATTTAAAGCTCACTGAGATCAAGTCAGCCATCTGCCAGGCACCATGACAAATCCTCTCCATCCCCTGTGCAGGGAGCCAAGGTCCTGTACATTTCCATAGCAGGTATTCCTTCTCTGAGTTGGGTGACCATTACAGACTTTGATGAGGTAGGCACTGTGAATGCTGCAGAGGGATGTTCTCAGCTGTTCTAAAAGCTACCAAGCATCTCATTTTACTTCAATATTCCATTACATTGCACTTCTCCTATGGCTATATTTGGCAGAGTTTTTCTACTGATTCTCTGGATTAGTTGTCCTCTCCCTTTGGCAAAATTATTGATCAGGACTACAGACCCAGTTCTGCATTAATTTTTCAGCTCTGCATATAATGACCATACTAATAAATATCTTCTATTCCAATAGCATTTATCCACAATTAAGATGGAAACCTGACATGCTCAGCTGGGAGCACGGCAACTTACCGTTGGTTTTATAAAAGTACCCAATGGAGATCTGAGTCTATTTTGCACAGTTGGGTTTTTTCTTTTGGGGAAAAAATCAAATTCAAGATCAATCTCTATGCCAGAAAATGTGGACAATGAAAACAGATGTGAGCATTGACTTTTCTGGCCCTACCTTTGGGAAAGTGCTTCAAGAAACAGAGCTCTTCAAGTAAAAATTAAAATTATAATAACTCCTGTTGAAAAAATAATCATGTTCATCTGATTCATAGTTTAGATTATTAAAAAACCATTTTACTCCCACTATCTTGAACTCCAAACAGTTTCAGGTACTAGGGCTTTCCATAACACAACAATAAAAGCAGAATCTGTAGTGATAACCAAGACCAAAGATAGCCTCCACAGAGTGCTCACAGAAGCAAAATAAAAATCAAAACTGCTGCAGACAATAAACAAATACTGTGACAGACAAAAAATTATGCTGGCTTGAAGGCTCTATCTGCTGAAAAGCAGCTGCTTTAGGTAGTTCTGCAGCCTCTTTACCATAATATCTTAAAACTTCACACCTAAATGATCACGTTTTCACAGAGGCACTATTCATCTCAATTGTACTCTAGGGGAGTTGAAGCAAACACAAAGATTAAAGGTTTTCCACCAAGGTATCCAGGTACTTGTATCCTAATTGTTTTCAAAGGGAAGCCTGAGTATCTTCAGATTTTCAAGGTCTGTGTGGCTCTCTGGAGGCCACAGGGCAATGATGTAGCAGAATAGGAAAGAATTTTAGCAGGAAATTTTATCCAAATTTATTTTTACCTCTCGTCTTCCAACTACTGGTTAATACCCACTCAACTACATCATCTTTCTTGTGTTTCATATCATCCTTATTTCCTAATCCTGCCTGACCTCTCCACTCAAGTGCGAATACACAATGGTGCCCCAGCATTTAGATCTCTTTAGATCCATTTGCAAGGTACAGACATCTGTCATATCAAAGCTGCAACACACGTGGCTCTAAAAAAGAGCTCAGCATAAATTGTTGAGACTGTTCATCAGTTTTCATTTTGACCAAAGGGCTTGTTGGGCACAGCAATTGGCAAGGACCTAGGGCACAGTGATTGGTATTAGAGAAAGGAGTTGCCACCCTATAACATTCTAAAGGTTTAAAATTGAGAAATGAATTTGCATTAACTTCTCTTTCATGATATCACTTGGGACAAATGCTCACAGTGTTATTTGCCATCATCTCCAACTCACTGTTTAATCCATTTGTATTCCAATGTTTCCTAGTTTTGTCCTGTATAACATACAAAATAAAGATATTTATACAGCCAACATTTAAATTATTGTAATAACTATTATAGCAGTAAATCGATCTGTGTAATAATGACAAGTGGGCTCAATGTACAGTTTGCATACAGTTTGTATGTGTTCATTGCATAATCTCACATACTTAACTTTTGGATGGACAAGGAGGCAGATTGCTTATATTAAGTCTTTTTTGACATGCTGTTCAAGTTTCCCAGCAGAAAAGTGGATTTCAAAGTCTTACACTTCCTTACTGCTATGGGTCCTCATAGGAAGAGACCAGGATCTGTGGACCCCAGGATGAAAACTATTAACTTACACGGTTAAAATTAAGCACTGTTTGGAGGTTTTTTGAATCAGCAAATACAGGCTTACATTAGTTATTTGATGAAATTAATATTAATTTTTTAATAACTTCTTAGATGAGTGTAAATTGGTTGCAATTGTGAACTTGGCTGTATTTCACTTAGTACTCTTTGCTTGGGTAATATGTGCTTTGAGATTATTTCCATTTTACCACACTACTAATGTGTACTAATCATGTTTTCTCTTGTTGTAAGTAAATAGCTGGGGTGTTGCACAGAACTGTTTGATCAGTGCAGCGTGATTTAAGAGAATGGTTATGGCTTTATTTGTCTCATAATCCTACTTAACATCTATATGAATCATTACAGTAAGGTGTGTGTTAATAACAGCTTCCACTCACACATTTATATATACAGAAGTTAAAATATTAACTGCCTTTTATTTCAGTAGATTTAAAGTGTCACCGTATTTTTCCATTCAGGCAAAATACTGAAAATATTTCACTGATGATAAAGAGTTTCTCTTTTATAGCTGAAGGATAATAATTTCAAGCTCTTGAAAACATCTTAGAATAATTGATCAAGCCTCTAGCTTATGTACAAGCCACATTTTCACAACAAATATTACTGTAAAAATTGTATCAGACACAAAAGATACAGTTTCACTAAAGTTTGGAGTCTACCTACATGAAATCATCTAGCAAGGTCAATTTATATCCACAAAAGTAGGATATCTATACCCTGCAGTGATGTCATTCCTGAAATTATCTGCTTTTCCAGAGAAACACTGCAGATACTGGTCAGATTTTTCAAATTTTCAAGTATGTCTTTAGCAGTTCCATTATCCTTTTCAGTTTGCCTCCTCTTTAATGATGCACTGAGTGGAAAACAACATGCACTAGCCTTTTCAATCCCATTGGGAATACTCCCATTTTATTAATTTTAATAGAACTTTTAATTAATTTTAAATTAAATAGAACCTTTAGATTAATTTTAGCTAAAAAACATTTTTTTTCTATTTCATCAAGGCACTATTTATAATGAAGTGAACCAAATAAGAACCAAATTAGAACTCACGTGTGTGTACAGTATCACTTATTAAATCCTCTGCCTGCAAAGCCATTGAATTGTTCACATATCTCAGGCAAATTAGCTCAGGTTTTTTTAACATAATTTTAATATTATTTTAATATTTCCTTTAACAAATATTGTCATATTTTTGAGATATAAATTCAAAATAGAAGAAAATAAGATTAGAGTTTTTCTACTTCACTGATAAGTAGGTGATTGTTTCCTGGTACATCCTATTCCCTCCACTCTCTGTGCCAATCCAGAATTGTTACCTGCATTGGTTTCTTCTAGGCAGAAGATGCTGTTTTCCAACAAACTAAATGAAAATTCCTTTATGTGCATTGCCATGGGAAGCAATTGCTAAGAGAATATCTTTCTTGTTTGGTCTCACACTGCCCTGGGGCTGGGCAGAAGACAGTTGTGACCTTTCTCATTTACTGATTATAAAACCTGGTAAGAAAAGAGAAAAACCTTTTAATGAGGTGAAATCACAATCCCTTCTTGAGCTACTGGGTAATTTACCTCACATTGTTAATGCAGTTAGATATGTATGGTTTTTTTCCTTTAGGATGGGAATTCAAAATAGAACTGCAAGGTGATTACATGATTTGAAAAGAGTTTCTAAGTAGTATTTACAGGATATCCTTGCTGTCTAACAAACATTCATCCAGAAGAAAAAGTGCCATAGGGAATAAACAGGTAGGCAGATTACAAACAGACAGACATACAAATTAGAGATAGTCACTAAGTTAGTAAAAAATATAACTTAGGAAAAGAGTGTCAAATAAAGACATGATTATAAACAATAGTAAAAACAAACGGAAAAGAAAAATGCCCGCATTTTTAGGAGGAAGAGATGGAAAATAAGGCTGATGAAAATGGTGGTAAGATGAGAACAGGGCCAAGAAAACAGACATGAAAGAAGTAAATACTTCAAGTATATCTGAGTTAGCTACCAAATGAAAGAAGTCAGGAAGTCACAATGATGGTCACAAAGAAGGAAAGATATCAAGAGGGAATCAGAAAAGATGGACATCAGCGGATATTGTTTTCTTTGAAGAGGATGGCAAAATCCTTCTTGGAGATCAAAGGAAGTACAAAGGAAGTGAAAGGATTTATTGACCAAGTGTCATCCTTAGCTCACATACTCACTTGTCTAACTAGGAAATAAGTGAAATTCTTGGTCTTACATAATATCTCAGATAACTACAAGCAGAATGTCAGCTCAGAGGAGCCTGTAGACTGCAAGAATATCTAACACTTTCTTGAAACTCCTATAAAACAGCAAAAGAAACTTCCTGAGGATGCCATCTACACTTATTTTGGAAAACAATTACATAAAGTGTTTTATGAGAAGAACTTTTACATTAGAGCAAAGTTGAAAATGAAGAAGATGAACTTTTTAATAAGGTCAAGTTTGAGCCCTTCTGTGCTACTTTTACTGACATTTGAGATTAAAGAAGAGATTTCACTTTTGTAATACTTCTGCCTGGAATTTTAGTGAAGCTGTAGTCTTGTGTCTTATTAATTTTCACCCAATTTATCACATCATAAATGCATAACTTTGACAAACAAACTATACCTGATAAAATTTGTTTGCATTTCAAAAGTCTCTAGTAGATTTAGATAGCTCCTTAACTAAGAAATTATTACCATGATAGCCATGATAATAACAATAACATGAATGTGTTTTCTTCATTAAAACTTTTCTGCATGAAAATGCAATCTAAAGACCATAGGGAATGTGCTGCTATCCAGATCTCGGTACAAGTGTGCTTTCTGCAGGAGGTATGTCTGTAACTCAATTATCTGTGCTACACTTATACCTAGCCCCAGTAAGACTGAGGATTTATTATGCTGAACATCATAAACAGAAAATACCAAGGTAGAGTTTCTGCCCCACAGGGCTCAGTCACTAGGTAACTCAACAAAGAAAAGATACAGAAAATAGGGATGAAATAAAATTTTCAAGGTCCTGCAGTGAATCAGATTCTCCAGGAAGACAATGGGGACGTGGCAACTTCGGTGCCATTTTTCAGGAGGGTGCCAGCGTCTAGGCTGATGAAATTAAAGAAGGAGGATGTCTGTGTTTGCCATGCCAGTATTCTTTCCTCACAGTGCTTTCCTTTAATCAAATCTTTCATCTGTTTCCCTCTTTTCCTTGCTCAGGTGCCTCCTTTTGCTTTTCTTCTCTTCAGAGTTATGTCCTCTCTTGTACCCTTCACCACTCATTCCTGGGGCAGGGGAGCAGAAGAGAGAGGGATTGGGATTCTCTTCTTGGCAAAATCTCCTCCCTAGTGAGACAGACTTGGGCAAAGTACCGAGCTCCTATTTACAAAAACATCTAGCTGGACAATTGTACATCTAATTTGTCATTTGCACAGGCAACTTATTCCCTCATAATGAGGACAATTGTTTGTATGAGTAGGTGCTGTATTATGGGAATGAAAATCAGCACTGAAGTGAATTGTTTATTCAGTCTCCCTAAAAAAAAATGGTGTCAAGCTTTCATATACATTCATGGCACTCGTCTTACATTGCCAACCATCAGTTAAGTTAGTGATTGTCATTAGCAAAAGAATCAAACATTGACTGACAGTAAAAGCCAGTAAAATATTCACTTGTCAGTAAAAATGGCAAGATAATTTAGAACTTTTCATTGCTTTGGCATAAGTTCCTGGACTATTTGAGTACTTTTAATAGCAAAGGGCTTTATTTATCATAGTTGAAATGATGGGTTCTATAAAAATTGACACATATGACCATAAACAGAAGTAGTAAGAATCCCAAATTGCCTTGAAAAATGTACTCCAAATCACACAAGTTAAATCAAAATTTGAAATCTAGATATGAGTGGGAAGACAAAATGCAACTGGAACTGGAAAATGGAAACTGGAAATGCAAGTTGCCCAGAGCAGTTGTGGATGTCTCATCCCTGGAAGAGTACAAGGCTGGGTTGGGGCTCTGAGCAACCTGGTCTAGTGGAAGGTGTCCCTGCCCATGGCAGGGGGATGGAACTGGATGAGCTTTAAGGCCCTTTCCAACCCAGGCCATTCTATAATTCTAAGTGTTTGAAAGATTGTTCAAATTGAGTAAATATTTTGAGCGTATTTTTCCCCTCCCCACTGAGGATCATTTTCAAAATCAAATAATTTAGGAACCTCCATCCTTAGTCCTTTGGGAATGGACTCTCTCATGTTAAATCATGGGTTGCACAGGCTCGGACACAGTGGTGATTGCTTCTAGGTATCAGTACCTGCATTCCCTGTGACCACCACACAAATTAACAAGGCAAAGTTCAGTTTCAACACCACTGCTTGACTCATTACCACAGCCCTCCTAGTAAGTGAGGTGCTTCACAGGGGACCTGCAAAACAGCTGCCCTCTGGGTGTCTTGTTTTGGCAGCCTTTCCCATCTGCTTTACCTGTCTCCCTTTCTGAATAATTTATTTCACCATCTCCCTAAGTAGTGCACCTGGCCTAGGGCTAACTCTTGCACCTAAATTATTCAGAGCTGAAAATTCTTTGGTTTATACTCAGATAATGTAATGACTTAACAGGATAAAACCCTTAACTTTGAAGCAACTGTGAATGTTTCTAGGCTCTGGACTCTGTTAGCAGTTTGAAAGGTTGGCTGTGTAAACTATGTACAAAAGCACCACAGAAATCGTTCCTCCTCAAATATCTTCAAAGCCTCTTTCAGCAGCTAAAACTTTCCAAAGCAGAGTTCTTTTACCTTGATGCCTCTCTGCCACATCTCAGTGCCACAGGAAGCCAGAGGACACCTCTGTGTGTGTGCACTGCAGCTGGCTTGTCCCTAGTCTTTACGCAGGAAAAGGCCCTGAAAATTGGCTGCAGGGCTGGACTTTGTGCATGTCTGTTCTCTTCACAAGCAGGTTTTTGTTCGGAAACACCAAAACCCACCCCTGTACAGTGCTCCCGTCCATGTTCCATGCTTCGCTCTCTTTATCTCAGGAACTCTACAGTTAAAATAATTCCTCCCTGCCTCTGTTCCTAATAGCACAGAGAGCTGCACACTCCAGCAGAAAGGGGCTGTACAAGGTCCTTGCCTGGGATGCCACAAAACAGCTCACTGGCAATTTTGGTGCAGCTTTTTGACTATCCCTGTCTGCACTGACTGTGACTGAGGAAAAGTTTCAGCTTGCTTTTAGAAGTTTGTTCCATTTGTTTTCCCACAATTTTCCCACTGTTTTTAGCCTTTTAATTATGCTCAAAGAGCCTATGATCAGCAGTTTTCTCATTATTTTTGAAAACCTTGTATTGATTGTTTGGAAGACCATCAATAGAAGGAAGTGATCTCCTGTCTTATGAGATATTTGCTGCAGCAAGTGTCTTTTATTTCTGAAAGAAGTTTTACTTTAAAAAGTCAAGATATCAAGGGCATAATTTGAGATTCCAAATCAAGAGATATCTTAAAGCCTTTCCCACTTCAGGTTAAGAGGGAATGATAATTTGTCCTTGATGAGAAAACGAATGAACAGAATTTCATAAATGAAGGAACAGTTTTTGAGGAGGCTATTTCCAAATGGCCTTGCAGTAAAATATTTAAAAGTTAATGAGTGCAATTTTTATCTAGTTTACCTCAGTGTCACAAAGACAGGCATGGGAAAAGAAGAATAATTATTAAAATGAATGCAGTTTTGGAAAATCAGTGCATTGTCACTTCTACAGTCAAGAAATCCCAAATATTTTTCATATTAATTTAGAGGAAGCAGCACAGATGCTGTTGAGAGAATAAAAAGAACATGCAGCAATCTTTATCTAAAGCTAAACTTATTTTCAATTGGATTTTTTTCTGCCTAAGTACCAATGAATTTGACACATTTTGCAGCAACTAGCATTGTCTGTTTACTGTAGAGATGTGCATAATGCCCATCACTGTTGTTCTTATAGGCACTATATGAACTGTTTCATTTTCCTCTGAGAAGTTTATCAAGTATCAGGTATTTGCTTTTTGCTACAGCTTGGGAAATCAGGGTCATGGATTTCAAATGAAGTGCTTTGTACTCTCCAAGGGCAGTGAGAAAACACAATAGTACAGACAAAATCTAATCAAAGTATTTTGGCTTTTTGCCTCCTTTTTATTTTACAATGGGAAAAAAAATTCAAGGTGCGACTTGAATCCCTTCAGGAGCTCCCTTCCTGCGTGCGCTGGCTCTCACCAGAAACACGAGACTGACACAATGATAAAATGCACTGCCAGGTCCTCTTGCCCATTCAAAGACCCTCCCTCAGGTATCAGGTGCCTTCCCTGAGCTTTGAGGTCAACCAGACACCTCCCTCGAGGCTTACCTGGGCTGAAGGATACATCTACCCGAAAATCCGCTCAGGTAGAGCAGCTGTTATCTGAGCTAGGATCAAAGTCCCCCTCTGCACTCCCGAAAAACATCTTCCAAGCTGGTCTTCTTTCTCCATGATTCAAATGAATGTTGAATGAGTCTCTGGGGACAACAGTTGTTGTGCTGAGGAGCAAGCTGTCAGAAATACTTTATCATGAAAGTTCAGTTCTTTTCAGGGTCTTTTATTATTAATAGTCATCGCTGCAGGGAAGCATTAAACACAGACCCTATTTACTGTACAAATTGATATATTATAAACCACAAAAGCCATCCTGGTGCTTTGCTACTACACCTTTTCAGCATGCTAGCATGAGGGAATCTTTAACCTTTGTGTGGCTAAAATGCAAACAGTGAATTTTGGTTTAGCATGGCCAGGCTGGACTGCTCAGAGACGCCGATTTTTTGGGGATCACTGTCTTGAGGAGTGGGTGGTGAACAGTGACACCTGTACTCTATGAAAGGCAAGTTATTTTGCTCCATAGTGACACTGAGTTATCCCCCTGAAAAGGCCACAGGATGTGTCCCACAGGAGCTTATATTTTTGTACCAGATTTCACGGAGCTCCCATGTTTTCTGCTGCCTGCTAGGGCATTTCACCTCATGGAAAAGATGGGCATGTTATCTGTAGGAGGGTAACAGCCTGATTGCTTCAGCAATAGCATGTGAGAGAGATGAGGGAATAGCTAGCTGCTCTGCAGCATAAGAAAACATGGCAAGATGAGTCCTAGCAGGGGGAAGAACCCAGTCTGGTTCCAGTCCATCGTGGCTGTGGTACCATAGGCAGAAGAGACTTTGCAAGGTCAGTTTGCAGTGCAATGCTGGATTTCAGAGGGCAGGCAGAAAACTCTCAGAAATGAACCATACAAGGAGCAGAAAAAATGAAATGCAGCAGGAGAGTGACAGCCCAGAGGCAGGGCAAGTAACAAACAGAAAAATAGCATGTTAAAAAAAGGCAGTCTATTGTACTTAGTAGAAGACAGGCCCTTGGCTTTGCACATTCTGTCCTCTGCACTTTGGAATCAATTTTAAAATACCTCCCAGGCTTCCTAATAAGGCCTTAAAATGCTTTATTAAGCATCTTAATGCTTAATAAAGGAGAGGCTGCTGAGGAGAGAGTGCTCTCCCACCGACCACTGAGAGCAGCCACATGCTGCAGGGGCAGGGGGGTGTCTGTGTCACAGAGACAGCACTCAGCAAGCTGCGGAGTCAGGATCCTGCAAGTGGCACCTGAGCAAGCTGCAGATCCTGAAGCACTGACTCGGGAGCCATGGTGTCACCATGCAATGAGGCAGCAGGGGTGACACAGCCCGTGCAGGTGTGCTGAGCCAGCAAGTCACAAGGCAGCTCCTCAGCAAGATGTGATGCCATAAAGTCACAAGAGTGAGTGACTCTGCAGTTTTACAAGAGCTGAAAGCAGTTCTAGAGAGCAGTTTAAGTGCAATGCACCCAATGCTAAAGAGGCAGCACTTTATGCCTGACACAGTGTGGTCTCTGTGACACGTCTCAAAGGGCTCATAGACCAGGGAGAGCCTGTGGGAGATTGTAGCTCTGAACTCAGATTCACAGTGGTTACAAGTGGACAGCACCAGAGAGACACAGGGAATCGGAGGGATGTGACTCCTCTGTTGCTCCTGCACTCCCTAAAGTGGTGTCCCTGGAACAGGTTTGAGGCACAACCCCAGGGAGGTTGGACAGGGGACCATGGAGCAGCTGCTGTGTGTGGAGAGAGTGTTGTTCTCCGAGGCTGTTGATCTGGTCTCTCATGAATATTGTATTCAGTGAAAAGAGCCAGACAGCAAGGGGGTGGAAAAGGCTGCTTTTTAAAGTACAGAACATGTACTCAAAAGGAGTGTTCAGAAGTGCTTCTTCCAGCCTACAGTGTGCTAAAGATTGGTGCTTGGTACATTTAAAGGATGAGAAAAAAAAAAAATCACACCATTCAAGTATAGCAGTGACTTTTTTCAGTTGAAGAGTTTCTGCTATCCAAAAATGTTGTGTGTGCTTCTGACTAAAGTCCTTAATAGCAACTCAAACTTGAACCTTTTTTTAGATAGAAAGCATACTGTGTCTTTTCTTGTTAGAATAAGAAAACTCAAAAAACCAGTCCTGTAATTTTGTAACCAGACTTGGACAAACTTCTGAGAAGGACCACACACCAGATTAGATTATGTAGATTTGTTGTGAGAATAGTTGACATGTGTTCCCTTCCCTTTCACTGTCCAATCTTTGTTGTAAAAGTGGACTCATGTTGTGCCAGTTGAGATTAATATTATAACATGAAAGGGCTAGGTTTGTATCATTTTCCTTGCTCGTTACATTCACTGATGTGGGAATAGAGTTATATTCTACCTGAGCCACTTTGTGTTTTATGGCCAGGATTAACAGCACACAAATACTTCACAGTCTCAGGTGGGTACAGCACCTGCCCATTGGCATCAAATACTGTGGGTGTCAAAGTACCTAAGGCTTTCTTTCAGACTGTGAAATGTCTTTCAGATTACTCTAGAAGATCTCGTCATGTTTTTAACCCTGACACCTCTTCTGCTCTTTTCTTAACAGGACATGGCTCATGACTTCTTTCTCTGCCAAAAATTCCCCCAAGAATATGTTCTGTTCCTTCCATTCAAGACTGTATTCCACTCAACATATTCTTTTTACCATCATTGTCACTAGATAGAGAATTTGTTATGAAGTTTTCACTACTCTGTTCACAGGGCACACAAGCGTATTAACATGAAATAATGCTCCATCCCACAGTCATAATTTCAAATATTCCCACAGTGTTCAGATAGGTGATACTATTTGTAAAATCAATTATTAGAAGATTTCATTATTTTCACATGCTACTTTTAAAATCTAATTCTTTGAAAGTGCTATTATAGTGCAGTTTATTCATTAAAAGCAAGACTAATGTTTTATGTATTTTAGGTGTAACTTGAACTCATAAAATGCCAAACTATTTGCATTTATACAAGCCCTTGGAAGCCATTTCAAAATTATATAACAGGAAAATAGTTGATACAATGGTTAGATAACATCAGAGAGTGGGTTGGGAACACAAACCATGATCCTTGTGAAAACTGATTCCTGAAGAATTAGCCAAGAGAGTTCCAAGTGCATTTCATCCTATTTGTTGAAATGTAATGTTTGTTCTCATTCTTCAGGTAGAACCTGGCAAGTCTGTATTTGCACTTGTTGATCTTTCCCAACATAAATCTCTCCATTGTAGTCATATCAACAGCATGTTTTCTTTACTTTAGTAGAAAAATTTCTTGTAACATATGCTCTTTTAGATCCTGTGTGCCATATTTATCAGGTTATTGAGGTTACAGTTACAGAATATTTCAGTGCAACATTCAAAGGACAATGGAACCTTGCATAGGTGTAAGATCTCTCTGATCTTCTTTCGCCATCAATTAAAAACTGCCTACAGGTGTAAGAGCCCTCTGATCTTCTTTTGCCATCGACTTAAAAGAATGTGTGAACTTTACTGGAATACGTCAGAATAAGCATGATGATACATCCTTAACCATAAGACACACACTGCTCTTAGATCCTCTTTAATCAACTAACAGACCTAATCTCCCATTTTGCTGAAATAATGCCTGGATACATAACTGCTCCTACTCTGAAATGGACACTGTAATTTCCTTGACAAAACATCAGCAAATCTTTGGATACTAATCTTCATATACGTAACTTTTTATTTAACAATTTACTAGGCAAGTTTCTAGAGGAAGGATTGAATATGAATTCACCATTTTCTGGGAAAAAAAAAAATTATCTGAAAAGCTTGCTGAAAAGTTGATCTGTGTGTTGCTTAACCCTTCCATAGCATTATTACTTTGGAAAAGTGTGTGTGGGGAAACCACTTCTTGTCCAGACCCACTTAAGGCTGAACTGATTGACAGGGACGTGCCTTTCCAGGTGTTATTTTGGAGGATGATGAAAACCCATTGTTTTTTGGACATGGTTTGTCTCAAAATTCCACTGTAAATGTATATAAGTACAGCCATGACGTTACCCAAAATGTGTGCTTACCTGTCTGTATGGATATACACAACTGTAATACACTGACCAAGACACACCAAGGTGGTTCTTACTGACATGTCATAAAAGCAAGACTGTGTCTAACTCTCCTACACCAGGTAAAACTCAAGAGTTTAATGCACTCATCACCATTTGGGCTGGAAGTAACTGGGGTGCATTTGAACAGAAGAAGTTTTATTGAGTTTCTCACAGATTTAGCCTGACCCCACTAGGTATGAGAAGTTGTTTGGCTACATAACCAAACAGAAGAAGAAATTACAAACTCCTATCTAAGTTTACCATACCAAAATTCAAAATTCCCCTTCAGATATGAGCAGGAAGTGCTTCTGGCAAAAATATCAGCCAGTCTATACTGTGGGTCTAGAAACTCTCACACAAATAATGAGTATTCTTCCAGTTGGGTCAAGAGTCACTTTTCCAAGTAAAAATAGGAAAGCACCCCAAAAGGTATTCACTCATATTTTCATAGTGCCAACAGCAGCATTCCTAGAAAAGACACAGGTCCTATGTGAAGATCTCACCATCTAAGATAATCAAAATGTGAAGGAGGTGAAATAACTATGTACTGCTTCAGAAGTAACCAATAAATACCAGATATACCACACTGAAGAGCTGATTGTGTACCCACTAACACAGTAATAGATATTTATCCCAAATAACCCATTTAATTATTAACTCTTTTTACTCTTGATAGAAAGTGTATGCCCATGCACATTTCATAATATGTGCAGAACGCACAAGTGGTCTAAAAAATATTTTTTAAATCATCATTGAATTATGCTTTTGGAAAATTAAATATGAAACTTGGAATGTGAAACAAACAAATAAGACAATTTAGAAAAGATTAAAAGCAATTGTTCTGTTGCCTTGGCAACACATTCAAGGTGCAGCCAATCAGCAAAGTTGATGTATTGTTTTGACATACATGCACATATTTCTAACATAAATAGCAACAGAGACTTAATAACAATAGGTTTTAAAACTAGGAACTGATGTCATTTTAAATGTGTCAATCAGAGAAACCTAGGAAAGTGTTTCTTCTATCAAACTGACAGTAATTCCATGCTGGAATGGCTTTATAAGAGATAGCAGACTTCTGACAGGTCATACAGAAGATTTAAAATCTGTAGTTGCATTCTAGTTTCTTGGATTGGGTCCTTTAGTATGTCTAAAAAACTTTGAGAAGAAAATAAAACTTGAAGGCTATATCATTCATTTCTGTAAACAATTAACAAAAAAAGGAACAGCATATCTGAGAATGGAGATGAAATATCAGACTGAAACAATCTGCCTAGCCCTCAAAATAGATGCACTTAAACTTCTTGTCTTATTTTATGATTGACTGGTGCCAGTGAGGTTCTGCAGTGTAAGTTTTCAAGGATACTAAAAATTAACAATAGGAGAAATGCACAGGGGAAGATTGCTGATGGGATACAGAGCCTTTCATCTCTCGGTCAGTGGTTTGAATCTGGGCTGTGTCAGCAGTAACAGGAAACCATTACTTTTTGACAGGGGTCAGAAGTATGTATGGAAGGAGTGCATCAGCCTTCCTCCTCCAGACCCTGATGGATATGTTCCCAAAAGCAACCCTCAAAATGAGAATTCTTCTTGGCAGCCTAGAAATAAAACTGGTGTCTCCTCCCCTTCCCAGAGAGTGTTGTCCCATTGTCCCAACCCCTCAGTCTAAGACCATGCTACCATGGACTGGCCTTTGAATCAACACCGTGGGTAGAGAACTTCAGTTCTAATTGTGCAACCTTTTAAAATCTAATTTACAACTGAAATACATTTCAACACACTTGTGCATTTCTTCATGGGATCAATAGTCTTCAGGAAAGCTAGGGTTTTGCCTTAGATCTTTCCACTTCCAAAACTCTAACTTTAACAAAAAAACCCACAAAAAACCAAAAGAAAATAATAAAAAGAAAATAAAAAAAATAAGGCACACATTCATAAAATCCTCAGACACAGAAACAAGCACCTTATTCTGTCATGGGGTGGGATTAAGTTACCCATTCTGGCACATCATCTTTTTTCTTTTACTTTTTCCAGATTTATATGACTCTCATCATAGCATATGCTCAGAGAGAGGAATTTCCAACTGGAACACATTGAAAATAGAAAGGAAATAACTCACTATAAACAGCACTGAGGAGAAACAAGTGAACATGCAGGGTACAGCATGATTCTTTGTCAGAACACGAGTGGTGTACTTTTGTCTAGCAGCCATTATCTTTCCTTAAGAAACACTGACTTTTATTTGGAATTTCAATCTACATTTTGATTGATTTCTTTTTCAGGATATAAGAAGAGTGATGGAAAGGACTGGGGATAAGGACAAGGAAGAATTGAACAGAATAAAAAGTTTCCAGCCATGCTGTCAGGTTTGGTGAAAACATGCTGAGGATTAACTGTTTCAGTGCTGTGGGACCTGCAGGTTAATGGAGGCAAAAGAGACGGAAAGTTTCCTTGTGCATCAAACTCACAAGGCTTTAAGCTGCCAGCCTTGTGGCAGAATCTCTGTACCCCAAACACTGTTGAAGAGGGGACATTGACAACCATAGTCAAGACTTGACAACAAACCAATACTACACAAATATAGCCCTTAAAGCAAATGTTTTAGCCATAAATTAGCACTTCCCATTGGTGGCGCTTGACTTCCTGCAACATATTTGATGGAATCTCAGGTCAGACAATTCCAGCCTGACACATTGTGAATATATTGTATCAAAAGATTATTTTTTCAAGAGGTCTACTTGTTAGAATTTGATTGTCAGGTCAGCTTGGACCTGAGCTTAACAGGCTATGCAGTATGTGTTACTCCACAGTCAGCGTGCTCCCTCTGTAGATAGATACTTTATCTAGATAAGTCCAGGTTCTTGTAACCAGGATTTGTTTCCTCTCCCTGGTCTTTCTGCTGAAAATTCAAAT
>VZRF01005965.1:0-36351 GCA_013396875.1 Vireo altiloquus | reverse complement strand
TCTTTTCAAACCAAGACAATTGTGTAAAGAGGTGCACATGAATACACCTATTGGTCAAATTTTATAGAATTATATTTTCCATTAAAAGATAGTGCAGCTTTTCTATCAATGTTTAAATTAATGTGGCACAATCTGAGAGAAGCATGACTGTACCTCTCGGCTGGCTTTTATGTACAAGCCAGCACAAGGCATGTGCAGTGGCTTTTGAGATCTAGTTTAGGCCCATGTTACATCTGGTTAAAAAATCTCCAGTGTGTTGTGGCTAAAATATCGGAGAAAAAGAGTTCTTTTCCTTGTGAATTATGAATAGAGAACTAATTTTTTATCTATAATTAGAATCATTAACAATATAAATCATCTAGGGAGGTTCTGTATGAAATGCTATTATGGGAAGAATAAAAGGTGCCACACAGTGTCGGTACAAGTGTAAGCAGTCCTACTGTAGACAGTTTTATTTTTTTGCCTTTTTTTGATAGAATAAGCTTGGTTAGGGCTTCTACAATGAATGCAGCTGTCGCTGTTTAGATGGACATGACACACACACACTCTCTGCCCCGGGCACAAGCAAAAAAGCTCCGTTTATTACTACACAGCTTCTTTTATACAATTTCTTAGCATTCATGCTACATGTTCATTGGATATTAGCTTGCTACAATACAATATTATTGGTTGTCTATAGCTTGCACACAATCTTGCTAAATATCAGCCAGTATCCTCCCTTTTGTTATTGCCACCTCCTCTTTCTGTTGTTTTGCTTCTTGCTTCTGTTGATGTTGCAATTCTCAAGGGTACAAACTGATTGAGTCAAGGTCGATGTCTGTGAGGCCTTCAGGCCAGCTGTCGGTTCCCACACTAAGTCAGCTCTGTCTTTTTCCCACCGTCTTTCTCTGCTTAGCCAAAGTAACAGGCCTGAGCCATGGTTTTTACAAAGGCAAAAAGGCCTTCATTTAACAAGGCTTTACCTATATGCAACATGCAGCTGTTTAGAGAAAAGCAAATAGAGAAGACAATGGCTTTTGATGTTGGTATGAAATGCAAAGCACTGTGCCAAAAGAGGTCGTTTTTTGCTTCTCTGATAATGCTCTCAACTTTCAGTAACTCTTTTTAACTTTAATGCAGGAACAAGCAGCATAGCATTCACAAGATATCTGACGGGTACTACAGTTGCCACCAGACTTTTTGTGCATTAAAATTACATAGGTTGACTTCCATTGTCACAGGGTTTTACCCATTTTTTGAATGACTGCCTTGGACCATATGTCTGCCTTTTCTGAAGAGCAGAGCACTGCTTAAAGGGTACAGTTTGTATTACAGTTGGGCAATTTTTAAAAAAGGAAGAAGATAGAGATAGAGAGTAACGGAGCTCTGCCACCCACAGCACTAATTGAATTTATTAATGTGAAAGAAAAACATCCTCACAAGCTACTTAAGGCCAATGGGCTTCTGGTTTTTTGTGTTTATTTTGTTTTCAGCAGAGTAATAGGTGATGAAAGCACCTAATGTTTTGAGGGTCCTTTGTGAGAAAAGGCTGAGGATGAGTTTTATCAAAACCCCTTTTCTACTTGAGGGAAACTTCTCCAAAAAGCCTATGTTTGAGTTAAACATTGGAGGAACTAGTTTAATATTTCTAATGAAGGAATTAGTTGTGAGATTTTTACTGTATCTGAGTATCAGTCAGATCACCTGGTTCCTCTTGTGAGGAAATTGCTGTGGTCTGTGGAGCCTCCCTGTCCAGAGAGTGGGACTGGGGCACTGGCTGGGGGCAGCCCCAGCCCCAGGGTATCAGGCAGCTCCATGAGACAGGCCAAGGCTGGGCCAGGAAGCTGGCCCTTGGGTGAGGTTTAGGATCAGACTTGGTGAGGCAAACTGGAGTCAGATACTGCTTCAGGATTGCTGGGCACGGCTGTGGGGATGGAGTGGGACATCAACATCTTCTTCCTGTTTTCTTTGTGGAGTTTGAATACAACAGTTGGTGTCATCTCACACCCTGGTCCTGTATCAGACAGAAATTACTGTTTTCTCTTCTCTTCCATTTCACAAAAATAAATTCTCATTTTACCCTTTCAAATTCCCATTGTCAGTGATGTTTGCAATTTAGTGTTCAGCACTGATTCTTTGCTCTATCTGCCAGGTAATTTAGTACATATCACTACTGCTGCTGGCAAAAGTGATTGGTTTGAATGAGCAGACTATGAAAATTGTTCTTAGACAATGTATTGCTTGTGTTGCAAGAAAAAAGGCTCCCTGATGTCAGCCACATGTAAATTCTCAATTTCAATGAGAAAGGAAAATATCCCTGTTTTCAAAAATAGGCAGAATTTTCATAAGTTGATAAAGAACATTAGTATATTCCTGCTGTGATAGGTGCCAGCTTTTTTGTACTCTGGGTGTGTGTTTGAATATGATCTTAATGTTATTTTTGAATTTTAAAGATAGGCTCTTGTTTCAGGTATTAATGTTGGTAATGGGATATAATAGCAAACAACTTTTCTCTTAACATAGCATTTTGTAATATATAGCTACTTTTGCACAGAAGAATGGTATGGGCTGAATCTATGAATTTTTAAATAAGGAAAGTGTCTGTAGAAGAAAAACAGGTATAAAAATTAAAGTAATTCTGAAGTTGAGAGCCCTGATAGCAGAACTGCAAGACTGGAATGATTATCCAAAATGTCCTGCCTTTTGAGAATATCCATTTAATGCATTTAATCCTGTCCATTCAAATCATCCTTTTCAGCATTTTATTTTTTCTTTCCTGTGGTTGTTTTTACAATCATGTTTCAATAATCTGGGATAAAGACATGCTTAGATTTACGGATGATTGATTAATCCAATGAATGGCACTTAATAAAATGTTTATGTTAAGGTACAGCAAGTTTTATATTTAGTAGGCAAGAATTTGCCTGTTTCTAACATGAGAATATGGAAGATTTCTTTCTTTCTGTCCCTAGATCTATTCAGCAAATATACTTCTATTACAGTAAGAAGTACTTTTGGGGAATTTAGCTTTTCCCTTTTTCTACATGTAACCATTACCCCTTAATATAACCATTATCCCTAAAATTTAATTTTCACAGAGGAATGGTTTGCTACATATAATTTCAAAGACATGATACATGAACTCTTGCTTAGCAATTGGTTAATCAGTCCAAAGCTATCTAAGGTGCAAGTCAGTTTACATGCAAAACTATTCCATTACCAGGAGCCAGACACTTTATTTTTCTCCCTCCTGTCTGAGTCATACTTTTGCTGAGAGAAGTCAAAGACCAAATTAGCATCTGTAAATTGAGAATGCTGGCATTAAATTAAACAAGCAGAGTACAAAGAAAGTTTTTGGATTTGAAAATCTTACAAAAGCAGTTGCCTATGATTACTGCAGCTGAGAAGCAGCAGCTGTACTGACTTACTGTATGATTTAAAGAACTAAACTGCTCTCAGCATGTTCTCAAAAAGCTATAAGCACTCAGTGAATGTTGACTTTGTCATATGCTTATAAAGTGCTCAGTTAATTCTGATAGATCCATGTTTCTTACATCACAAGCTGACCTGTGGAAGGAATAATGACTTGGAGCAATTACACTTTATTCATGTTTTAAGGTCTGATTTATATTCCTATGTTACTCTTAGATTTCTGAATTAGAGAGTCTATGGTAAAGAATTTCTATTAAATGAAAGAACTACTGAAGTGCCAGAGGTAAATACGACTGCCAATGCAATGGTGGGATGTCAGTTTGAAAGCAGATTGTGATTGCAGCACTTTCTGTGTGTCAGCTCAAACTCCATGAAGAGACAGTCTGAACTCTGCCTCTTCAGGAGTTTTCAAGAAAATCAAACTAATATTGTATATGCAGGCTTGACAAAAAGGTGATGATAGTTACAATCATCATTAAAGACCAGTGTGGGATACCTGTGAATGGACATCTAGGCTCTTAGGTGGAAAGAGTTCGAAATGAACAATGTGACCATTTTGTGGAACAAATACTTAAAACATAATTTAATTTTCTCTGATCTATTGGAAACTGGCTTTCTGAGTGGCTTAGTTCCCAGGGTGGGAAGATGTGGTCCTGAAAGGTTTGCTTGAGACAAGGTTTTAAGTACTGGGAGCTTCTGAAACACTTCTGAAGAAACTGGTCCTGACAATTGCCTGCAAATGTGCAAAGACCTGCAGCACTGAGGCAGACCTCCTTACCTAGGCCCATTTCTTTTCTCTTTGTACCAAATCCTTCCAAATACTGCTACATGAAATAGGAATTTCCAGACATATCTGCAATTAGGTGCTAATGATTCTAAGTATAAAGCTACTCATACTAAGACCTTACTTTTATGCCTTAATTGTATTTGAATTTCACTCTAAAAATGATAGCTTTTCTGATTTTGTGTGTATGCACTCGAGTATTACAGCCTTTATTCTTCGTATGAATACTGAGAGTGAGGACATGTCCTCTGTATTTCAGAGGTGAAATGCTCAAATCTTGTTAATCACACTTTAAGTGAGAAAATACACAATAAGAAATGTCATGCTTTGAACTCGGACTTTATCATTTAACTGTTGAATAGTCTAAATCAGTTTAAATAATTTTCCTACCATTAATTTTTTTTTTTCATATTATCTCACAAGCATCTTTTGTTTGGATGCCTAACAGAATAATTTTGTAAAGTTATTTTGTACTGAGGCTGGTCCTCATCTATGTCCTGTGGAGGGCAACAAGAGATTGCAGCTCTTATGGACACATCCATATGGCCTTTGAAATGTCAGTGTATTCTGATGTAACCCCCTTCCTGTTCATGTCAGTCTTGGTAATATCCTTTTTATCACCAGGAAAGGGACAGGATGTATAAAATGTCAGCAAATATGTATTGGTTAACAGGAACAATCAATAGGCAGCATTATTGGATTTACTGACCCTGATGGGACAGCTGATAAGCCTTTTCTGGTCAGCAGCCCACAGGGATATGAAGAAGCCAGCCTTCATTTTTCCTTGAAACAGGCCAATATTCTATTATCTTTGCTTTGACTTTTTCAAGTCTTTTGTGATCTTGGCTCATGCACTTCCTCACATCTCAAAATAACATTTTCAGCCAAGGTCACACCTTAGTAGTGCACTGGCATGCCGGTGAGACAACGTGCTCTGGAACCAACCTTCCCTGTTCAATTGGACTGTATTATGGGATTAGGGATGTCTCATGAAGGATTCTTAGTATGTAAAGCTGAATTTTAAGAATAAACTTCAGAAAGTCAACACAAAGAGGTTCTTAACACTAAATGATGGATGGAATGCTTCTATTAGATTTGATTGCATAGAGCAAAACTCCAGGCTAGTGTATGTAATGGGTCATTAAACCCAATGAAATCAACTCTCTTGGGTCAATACTGATGTTAGGCCATTCATATTATTTGTAACAGCAAATATTTCATGGCGTCCTTTAAATCTAGAACAGTTTCACTGTTATTTTCCCACCTCTATTTCTTCATTGATGAGAAGGACCATGCTTGTCATAATATTTCATAGCTTTCTTCTACTCATGCTTTAGATTTTTTTTTGGAAATTCTTCTTTAGATTGACATTTTAGTGTCAGAGGGGAAAGAAGATAGTTGTGGAAAGGGATGGGAGAGTTATTTAGTTTCATATATGTGATGCAGCAGAGACTCCGAGTAAGGCTTTGGTTTCTTTAACTCTTTTTGTTTTCCAGGTGTCAGTAAATGAAGTACTGAAACTAGGAATTAGTTCAAGAACATTGAATTTATTAATTTTAAGAATTTCTAACATTTTGCTTATGAGAGCAAGTATATACTAGACTTATGGTAAACCTTTCTGGAATTTGTCAAGTCATTGGTATATGAAAATAATGTTTTATAATTTTAAATTTATATCTTAGCACCATTGCACATGTACACATCAGCTCTATTTGATTTCTGTCATTCCTATTCTTCCTCTGTTTTTAGATTGTTGAAAATTTGGTTTAAAAGGGATATCTTCCAATCTCTTCTAAATCAGTGCTGCTGCCCTGCTGAAGATCTGAGGGTGGAGGTTTCATCAGCTATCCCTTAACTGCCCCACCCTCCTGATTAACTTTTCTCTAATCAGAACCTTTCTACTTGAGAGCAATGACAACAGGTTATAGCTGTAGCATTGCTCACTATGGAGAGAAGCATCTCTGACTGACATAAAATTTAACTCCCATTCAATTACTTGTAGGTTGGTGTTAAATTTCTGCTCAGCTTCCCTTTAGCCTGGCCAAACAAATTCAGCTTGGGTTTTATGCCCAAAGCATTTAAGCTATTTTAAGATGCTTGTGTCTTCTGCAAATGAATATTCTTGTTCTTATACTTTGCCTTATTTTGTTTTGTGTTTTTACAGGCTCCTGAGTCTTTTCCTTCTTCCTTTGACAATCTTTTCAGACACAGTTGGACCATAATTCTGTACTTATATCATTCTGTCTCTCATGCCTTTGAAAATTGGTTGTGATCTTTAGGTAGTTTTTATGAATTATAAACCATCCTTTTGACAGAATAGGTGTTTTGTCTGTAATGTTACCTTCATGGGTAGATACTTAGGTGAATATTTAGTGGATTGCGGAAAATATTTTTAAGTGAGCTATTTTGGATCATTTAAGTTATGATAGCTTGCTGCTAATGAGCACATCTAATAAATTGGCAGATAAACAGCAGCTCGATGTTTTTCAGTGTGTATTTAGAAACCTTCCCTATAAATGTCATAAAGATTTTCACAGTAGTGTCTCAAGTGCACTGGCATATTTGTTATGCAGTCAGTGGCTGTCAGATTGCTTTCTTCCAACACTTACTTTTCACTATTTGGGCATGAGCTTTCTTGGGAGATAATTTTTTTTAAAAGAAATATCACTTTCGTCCCATTTGTGTTTGCTATGAGATAATACAGTGAAAAATTGCCACATAGAATTCTCTAGCCTATGCTTCAGATATTGGTGATGGAACTATGTTTCAGCTGACCTCTAGTTCTGTGGCACAAATATGAATATAACAACTTTATTTATGCAAGATGCCACTTAAGGAAAGATGCAGTATATTAATGGAACTCGGAATATACAGCAAATAAGAGCTCCCTTTTTTACAGGCTCCTAAGTTACAAGAGCTCATTTTGTCTGCAACGAGTATGATTACAAACTCAATGGTAATGATTAGGAATTTTCAGTTCCACTCAAACTGTTTGGTACTCATTAGGTGATGGCACAGAAAGAATTGTCTGACCTCAGTGTCTCCCACGACCTGTGCTATATGCAGCCAGTACATGTCATTAGAAAAGAGTTTGAAAAGGGGCCCTAAAGAGTAGTATCTTTATGCTAAGAAAAAGGGATAAAAAACAGTCAATGCAGAAAGCTGGTGATGGACTGTGTGTGGTGGGCACATCCTAGAGGGAATATTTGAGGTTCTTCAGAATTACAGTGTGATTTTCCAGTGCAAATGTTTGACATTTCTTTGCTGTTTCTGTTAGGTCTGAATGATGAATATCTAGAGTAAAATCTTTTAAGGGAAACACGAGAAGTGTTAAGAAGTCATATACTATGCTGATAAACCTTGCATTTCTATTACTACTTGGCTTATTTTATAGAACTCTGTGTTGAAATGAATTGCTACAGTTCTACAGAAATACAGTTTACTTTGGGCTTCTACATTATCTTCTCCTGCTATAACGCTGTATTTCTTTTTTAATCACCAATGAAAGAAGACTGGCAATTTCAGTTAGCCACAGCATAAGGAAGGCTCCTTTAAACATGCCAGGCTGCTTAGAAGTAGATTTAGCTTGAAAAACTGTCTGTGCTTTTTGCTTCACTCCAACATTCATGGTATTAGCCATCCTAATGCTTTACTAGTAGGGTGTCACTGATGTAACTTCCTGCGCCTTGAGGTGATTTTTACCTACAAGATATTTATTAGAATAAAATTTTTGTATATACTTTTTGATCTGTTTCTTTTGTGATGAGATATTCAGGCTACTTTATCTGCTTAGACTGATTTGGAAAAATTAAAAACCATGGCTTCAAAATTTCAAGGTTGATGACAGTAATATAGATAGTTGCTTGGTGTTTAAATAGAATTGATCAGCTTTTACAGGTTGAAGATGGGCATGCTTTCCAGTGACACTACTGAAGTGAAAAGTTGCAGCTAGCCTCCACTTTGCTTCCAAAGGTATCCCACTGTACGAATTAGATAAAAGATCTTCTTAAGGAACACTAGAATTATCATTTTCTTCAGAAGTAAAAAATACAATGTGCAAAAACCTATGCAGTGCTTCACCTAATGTAAATGTCTGCATGTTATTCACTTTACCCTCTTGTTTCTGTAAGTATGATCACATATATTTTGACCAAAATACATGTTTTGATGAAAATATATATTTCAGGAAGGATACAGCTTTGATTACAACATACTTGAGTGACAGATGCTGCACAAGATTCCTGTTATATCTGTGGTTCCACAAGTATTGAATGAAAATATTAAGTTGTTGAATTGCTGCTTAGCTTTTCTAGCTGAAAGCCTTAGTAGGTGACTTGATGTGTTGTTTCCATATGTATTAGAAATAATTTAGTAAACTTCCTTTCCTTCTCTCCTCCACTGAGAAAAAAGTGAAAGCAATTATGGGTATAGTAGACCTGAATCACAACATTTTAATTGAATTGAATTGCAATTAACTGGGTTGGTTTGCTGATTCATTTGTTGATTTGTTTCCTCTAAACTGCTATGATGCCTTAAAGGAATATGTGCATGGGCTAGACTTTCTGACATGCAGAATTATTTGTGCCAGTTCAACTTTTGGATGAACCACTCTGTCATATTTGAGGACAAACAGCTCAAGGCAGGATGGCCAGCAGAGGGGAACAAATCACAGGGCACCACAGAGACTCAGGTAGACTCCATACAGTCCAAAATCAGGCTGACACAGGTGGTGCTGCTTGGGAATGTGAAAATATTTGTT
The DNA here is from genome assembly GCA_013396875.1 of Vireo altiloquus. NCBI lineage: Eukaryota > Metazoa > Chordata > Aves > Passeriformes > Vireonidae > Vireo > Vireo altiloquus. The sequence goes on along the minus strand of VZRF01005965.1, from coordinate 27,397 downwards.
TTGATCAAAAAATCTTTGTCCTGGCATTCTTAAACATTATGTCTGTATTCATTATTTCCTGATGGAAAATGAAAATGTAATTTGAAATGTTGGATTTTCTCAAAGAATAGCAATTATTACTTTTAATCTTCTTTGAGGTTCTTTTGAGTGTTTTGGAATTTTGTCAGTTGTTAGACTTTCTGGATAATTTAGGGCATTACTATACCAAGAAAGTCAGAACTGAGAACAAGTAATCCTGGCACCATGCTAATTATACATAATATTTGTATAGTTTTGTACCTCCAAAAGTGATAAACATCTATTATAGCTGTTTGAAAATCTTAGCTGATGTTTTGAGATGAGAAACTTTCAGATTAAATATAACACTTTAGGTTCATTTCTTTTAATGATGGGATGGCTGTAAGTCACAAAAAGAAATAAAGGGATTGGAGCAATGTTTCAGGAAACGTGGTCACATTGTGTGTTTGAAATGTAAAGACTTGGTAAATCTAGGATTAATTTTGCCCAAGACAAGAATTTTCCCGTATGGGAAGCAGACGTAATTGGCAGTGGCAGCTGCAATGCAGCGTTGCTGGCGGGGATCCCTGTGCAGGGCTGTGCCACAGATGCAGCTCACGTCCAGCTCCCAGCTGTGCCTCCTCCTCTGGCACTGCTGCGGGCTCTGCTTGGTGCTAGGCTACGTATTGGCCACGCTCAGTACAGGGGGAAAGCAGAGAAGTTATGGTGGAAGAAGACCTACCTGTCCCTCTGGTAACAAGCATCCCTGGTTAGTAATGGTTTTGTGGTGATTTGCCTCATGAAAAGTGTTGATGGTAACTGTGCTGTCTGCATTCAAGAAAAGGCCACTCAAATGGGAAGAAGTGGTGGAAGTTTGTGCTTTCTTGGAAGTCATATAATTTTTATTTTCTCTCAGTGCTCAGGTTTAAAATACTTGCAAATTTATTTAATGATGCTATTATGGAATTTACTTAATATTTATTTCTCATCATAATAAAGTTATTGCCCATCTGTACTCCACCTTTAGTTGTATGTAGTGATAAATAGCTCCACTCCACAGTGTTGATGGAGGTGATTGTTACTGATGATTTTCCAAAGCTGCAAACTCAGCATGAATAAATATGCCAGGAAAAAACTGCAATCTGGAAGTTTTATCTTCAAACTAGTCTCTGAATTCTAGCAAAACATTTTCTTACATGGTTTTCTTCAATTTCTGGTGGGAAAGCTATGCGCATGTGGCGTTTGTCCACAGCTTAGTCTAGTATGGAGTGTACCCTAATTATGTTTGTACTACTACTGGTACATCATTTACACAGCCTTTCTGAGGGGACTTGAGCAAGAGAAAGTAGACTTATGACCACTTAGTGCAGGAGAGGAAAAAGAGGATCCTTCCCCAGGAGCATAACCCAGGGAGCTTCTTTCCTCTCCGTTTTCTTGTGCATGTCTTGTTTTTCCATTCACAACTGTACATATCAGTGTTGGCCATTTACCTTACACTTTCATGCATAGCTTGATGTTACAAGATGTTATTTTTTTCTTCATTTGACCAATAATTAATTGTTCTCTTTGACTCATATCCAAGATGGACATTGGACACTCCTAGTTTTCATAAACGGCCTCTTTAAAGAAATTTTTAATTTTTGTGGTGTGATTTAAAATAATGTATTCACTGATTGCTTATGCTGGACTGTGGCATAGCTAAGGCATTGATTCTTGCTTCATGCTGACATTATTTAGTATAGTTCCTCTTTTATTATTTGTGTTATAGCAAAGTTAAATCCCTCTGCTTTTCTTGCAGCAAAAGAAAAATTAATTGAATACTTCTCTTACTGATGTCTCTGTGTTAAAGGGTTAAACTACTCTGGCGTGGCTGAAAGTGAAAAAATTCTCTTAATTAGGAGCTACTTTAAATACATTCTCACAGGGATTATCAGCATTTCAATAGGGCAGTTTTTTCTGTTCCCTTACCAATACCTGGATTTGTGTATCTGCCTGAAGTGTTTATGACTCTTAGTTCCTGTGACGGTGTCTCTAACATACAGTATTTGGTTCATATGACTCACTACCTTTGAATAATTCATTTCTTCATTGTTTAAATATATTCTCCCAGTAATTTAAAAAGATTTTTTTCCTAACATTGATTAATTCATTAGCTCGCTTTTTTTGAGCCAGTGAAAAACCAGGCAAATTAATCTATGTATGGAGCTTTTTTTTAACCTCAGCTAGTAAAGAGAAGGAAGAGGTGATGTAATTCATGGTGCCGTAGTTCCCAAACAGGAACAAATACATGGAGCTATTGACATACATAACAACTCAGAATGTAGGTACTGGGTTGTACCTGCTAAGTGTGTATGTATGAGGAATAAAATGTGCACTCCGTGAGGGCTGGGCTGATTTCTCCTGTGAGCTGCTCCGAACATGAAGGTTACCATGTGTCATCCTGCAGAGTAGGAGCTGCTTGTGAAACAACCATGTATAACTTCAGATAATGTTTGGATCAGCATGGCTGTGGGTGGTAGAATCAGGGACCCTGATACATACTGAAAAAAGAGCTATAAAAAAACCTGTCAGCTGAGGTAATGTAGACAAGTCATATAACATGTAAAAGAACTTACTGAACTGTGAAGACTGACATTTGCATCATAAAATCAGGCTTTGTTTAACTAAGTTAATGCATTTTAAGCCTGTTCTGTCTTTTGGTGTAATAGAAGCAATGAATGATTAAATTGAAAATAAATTGGATCCCATTTTTTAAACCACATCAGGTTTAATTCAGTAGATATATTAATTTTGCATTTTTTCATTGTTGAAAGCAATGAAAGGTTTTCATGAACACTGTGCTTATGCATGGCACCAAGTTTGACAGTCAATTGCAAGTAATTTGAGTTTTGCATTTCCTACAAAGCAATACTGAGATCCTGAAGGAAGTGTCCCTTTCTTCCCACCTCCTTTCCTTCTACAAAACTAAGGGACCTTTCCTCCCACCATTTCAAACTAGTGGTTTTTGTTGTTGCTATGAAATTACCAAATAGCTTGGGCGATAAGAACAATGCCAAATTCCTCTAGTACTTTCTCCTCTCCCACTAGTTCCTCCATCTCAGCAGCAGCCATTTCACCACTCTATTTATATTCCCTTAATTTCTGCTGTGATATAACCCCTTTTTGCATGAAAAATTGTGTGCATGTTTTTTTTCACTTAGGCAAAAGTTTTTCTGAGCTCAATTAAGCTTATGATTCATTAGGTGATTTTTCCAATTGTCCCTGTTTCACTGTTATAGCATCTCTCAGGTGAAGAGAAAATGAGGTTGAACTCTCAAAAGTAGCCAATACCTAGCTGATTGATTTCTGTGTACTCAGATAACACTTACCTGAAACTTACTTGATACATACATCTGCATCCATGATCCCTTTGATAACTCCCAGTCCCTCCTGTTCTCTATTCTTTACTGTCCTTTTATGCAAGCAAAATTGCTTGTTTTGGCTGCACAGTAACACTATTTTTAAATAACTCCTCAGAGAAATTTTCTATTACAATAGGTTTATACTTTTTTTACATTAATCTATATTAGCAATTTTGTTCATAGTGGTAACAAGTAGATAGAAACCTCCAAGCAGGGAGAATATTTAGGACACTCCAGCAAAATAATTGAAAAGGCATCTTGTCAGGCAGAATAAAACGACCAAAAAGAACATGTTTTATTTTCTTCATAAAATCAGAATTTTGTAGCCGTATCCACCAAAGATCAGAAGTTTCCTCAGCTTCAAGGCTGGCTAAAAATTCCGCAGGTCAAATTAGCAGAATGTCCAAATGGTCATGGTGGCTAAATTATGGTGATTGTGCATTACAGAATACAGCTTCAAATGTTCTTAAACTTGCTCTGTTAGGGGTTGCTAAAGTTTAGAGGCATACCTTTACACTGCAATTTCCTGCTGACCCAATTAGTATAATCTCTTCTCCTATTCTGTCCTACAGTGGGTTTGTTACAGGTAGCAAAACTTGATAATTGCAGTGTGTGTTTTACATTATTTAAAAAGTAGGTAGTATTTACTTAGCTCAAATAATTGTTGAAAAACATTTCTTAAAGCACCTTTTTTTTGGTTATGGTGGAATGTTAATATTTAATTTTAATGATTATAAAGCTTTTGGGTACCAGAGTAAAAACCACTGTGATAGAGTTCTCGTAATGTAAGTTACCTCTGAGACTGCAGGATCAGAAGTACTCTACACTCATGTAATCACTGGTGAATTTTCGGTAGGCAAATTGCAGTAGCAGTGCTTAAATTGGTTTAGGGCACTAGGGAAGACATCTTAAACATTTTAATAAATAGCAAGAGTTTTAATTCTGTTTTATAACTATACCAAAAGATAAATTTCCCAGTGAAATTACTTTCTTTTATGAAGTGGAGAACACCATGTTCATCTTTGCATGGTTTCTTGAAATTTAATTTAACCTTCCATCTGCCTTGCATAGCAGCCCACCAAACTGTGCTTTGCCCAGCTCACTTACTTCAGCAAGACAAATACCGGAGACAGTACTGGCTGCATTTTTCTCAGCTTTTTTATATAACCTAGGTTTTCCTACCAAACTGTAGTTTTAGAGCAAAAGCAGCACCTAATATCCATTTTTCATAATTCTTTTAAATATTTAACATCTTTCTAGTGACTCCTCACTCTTTTATCTTTCTAGTTATTTTTCCCCAGCAGCTTCCTTTCCTCCCCAGCAGGTGCCAACTTGGCACCATCCAGGCTTCCTCTGAACTTGGTGCTGTGGCTGTTTCCAAGGCTGTTTAACAGGGAGCTCTTATTTGAGCAAGTGCAGCTGGAATTTTGCTCTTCCTCCTGCTCTCCTCGGTGCTCCCCCCGCTTTCCCCCGGCTCTCTCGGCAGCAGCAGTGCCCTCGCAGCCTGGTGAGCTGGGGAGTGGGAGCACTTTGTCACCTGCCAGGAGCCAGCCTCGCGCCCGGCTAGGCAGCCTGCCGCGGGAGCTTGGAGAGATGCTTCCTTCAATTAGGAGAACATGCACCACACGGGGTTGGAGCTGCACAGAGCTGCCATGCATCTTTTCTAGCTGAAATGGCACACGGAACAGCCACCAGTCTGCCCTCTCACTTGCATTTCCTTCTGCAAGAGCTTTGAAATAAAATCCAGTGTCTCTCATGAACTGCACAGGGAAATTGTTTCTGCCTTTCTTGCTTTAAAAGCAATAAACTTCTGCCATAGCTGATGGGACATCTGAGATAATTAATCTATTCAAGAAGAAATAACAATGATCTTGGAACGGATTACTGCTTTGGTGTTAAAATGGCACTACTGCCTGTTGTTAATTTTATTGTTCTTATTGTGTCTGAACTATAAAAAAGGCACTGTGAACTTTATCTTATTAAGGAAATAATATGTTCAAGCGTAAGAAAGATAACAAAAGAGGGCTATATTATCACTTGTTGCAAATTTTGTCTATTTTAGAGTGAAGTTTTGTTGTGTCTTAATCATTATTAACTAAAATATCTTCACAGCAGATAAGTAAATTTTTATTAGAAAAGTGTAAGTCTTAGTTTTAATATAAGCACTAATACTAGTATGAATTGAGGATTAGCATTTATTATTAGCATTAATATAAGCTTCAGTATTTCATTTTGGAGACAGTAGAAGTCGCAGGGATGTAAATTACCCAAGGTTTTATAATAAATCAGTGGTAGAAAAAGAACAGGCAAGCATCCAGGCACTGTTTGAGCTTTTGTATAGAGAGGCTGGAGAATGTCTGGAAAGTGAATCCTTAAACAACCTGTTTCTTGTAATCCCAGTCTCTTCTTTTCTTTCTTGCACAGTAATTAGGGGAGGGAGACTGGGGAGAAAAAGAGAGGATTAGTAACTTCAAAACTTACTCAGACTGCACAGATACTAATGTTAAGTTTGCATAGTTGTAACATGAGGAGCCAGTGCAGTCTCAGGGAGAAAATCTGCAACGTCATGCGAAGCCTCAATACCAACAAAAGTGTAGTATAAAGTGAAGCTTATGTTTATTGTATGTGTCTGCATGTAATCATGCATATGTGCTGTTGTCAGTGATGGAGCAGGAATGGGATATGCAGAACCTCAGCACAGCATCTTCTGCTCTCTGAAAGCAGTTGTGCTGGAGATGTCTAGCCTAGACTTAGCCTCCTGGAGTGGCACTGAGTGTCAGAGACCCATAGCTGCATCCTGTTCAAACAAAATGTAACTGTGCCCTCAAAACAGGTAACACCCTGATGCAGTCAGTCTGCTAGCTGAAGCACTCTGCTTTAGACATGCTCACTCGTTCCTAAGGAACAGGATCACTAATGCTCATTTATTGTTGCTTCCTTGGCTATATATGCAAATTCAGTCCTCTGAATTTTTAAATAACCATGGTGTGCAGGGAATCACATAGAGGGGTGCTGTTCTGAGGACTTGCCAGTTTACTCCCTCAGACTCCATCTCCCTCAGTACCACTGTTTATCACTGCTCTCTTTAATTTTCTTCTCTGCACCTGATGAAGTAGAGAATTCACAGTGTTAGATTTTAGCCTTAGTGTTATCTGGGCTGCATGTTTGGAAAGTTACTTAAGGGTTTGCATCACACGCTGTATTGCTTTAACTGTGTGGTATTTCAAAGAAGTTGTATGGTTTAAAGTAGCAAGGGGTTAAAGTAGGAAGGGCTTAGGGTCAGAATGTCTGATTAAGAAGGCCAAAGGTATCCTGGGGTGCATTGGGAAGAGCATTGCCATCAGGTCATGGGATGTGATCCTGCCCCTCTGCTCAGCCCTGGTGGGGCCTCAGCTGGAGTGCTGTGCCCAGTTCTGGGCTCCTCAGGACAAGAGAGACGTGGAGCTCCTGAAACAGGTCCAGTGGAGTGGAGTGGAAAAAGATGACTAAGGGAGAGGAACATCTCTCTTACGAGGAAAGGTTGAGGGAGCTGGGCCTGCTCAGTCTCACAAACAAAGGACTGAGAGGGGGCCTTACAAATGTCTATCAGTATCTGAAGGTAGAGTGTCAGGAAGTTGGATCCAGGCTCTTCTCAGAAGTGCCAAGCAATAGGACAAGAGGCGAAGGGCAGAAACTGATGCACAGGAAGTTCTACCTGAACGTGAGGAAGAACTTTTACTGTGCCTATGACCAATCACCAGAACAGGCTATCCAGAGAGGTATCTCCCTTACTGGAGATATTCAAGAACTTGACTCACTGATCGGAAGCATGGAAGAGACTACTTCATATGCATTTTCCTCTCTCAAATACAAACTGCAAACTCTTTCCAGAAAGCATATTTCACAGCATGATGGTTAAGTCCCTGCATTCTAGGAACAGGAAATAGTGGGACTCTTTTTTCCTTCACCTTTTAGATGATTTCACTGTTGGTACCCTTTTTTGTAGGAAAATTGAAATTTGTTTCAAGACTTCATTTTTTCCAGTTACACTTTGCTAATAAGAACAGAAAACCTCCATGTGAGTGTGTGTTTTCAATGTATAAATTTGTCTACAGAGGTCTGAAACTCATCAGCCTGCCTTTGGATCGAATGGATTGAATATGAGCAGTGCTGGCCAAAACAGCAGTACTGTGTAGTGCTAAGATCACTTCCACACTTACTAGGCTTCTTTTGCACACTCAAGATGGGGTGACCCTAAATGTCTGAGGCTACAACTTCAAGGCAAACTACACTGCTCATCAGAAATTTGAACCCATTATCTAATGCTAAGTTGTATTAAAAAGTATGGGTGTGTGTGTGGAGGTTGTTTATTGAATTTTGATATTTAGACCTGTGTGTAAATGTACCTGTTCTCATTACTGCTATTCTATTGGTCTGCATGTTGTCCTGAGAATATATTTGAAAATATTTTTTTGTAATAGGTTCAATAATCAAAATACCAGATTCTGGAATAACTCAAGAGTATCTGCTCACTAATAGGTACATTATAAAATGTGTAAAACTGTTTAATCTATGTACTGTGAAAGAATAATTGAATAGGTTTTCAGCAATTTGACAGTCATCATGAAGCATACATGAGTCATACATAATCCATGAGGGAATAGAGAGAGGATATATGAGGTACTATTATGGTATCATACACTGGTATTTCTGCTAGGCTTTATACCAGAAGCACTACTTGGTTAAATTCTAATGTTCTGTTGAAATAGTTGTAGCAAAAAATCTGCTTTTACAACTCTCCTGGAATTTTCTGAGAGCCAGAAAATACTACACTCCTTTATCACTGCTGCCAAAGAAAGAATAGATGTCACTGGTCTTGATAGTGGGCATCACTTACTTGAAAAGTTAACAGGTTTTCCCAGTTCTTTCAACACCTGTCAGGAAGACTGCCTAAATCAATTCATAATGGAGAGAAGCTGACCAACAAGTTAAAATCATAGCTTATTTGATTGTTCTTGCTGTGTTTCCTCTTTCCTCTTTTATATGTTTCTCTGCTTTCCTTCCTGAAATTCATTACCAACAGCAAATGGTTTGAATGAAAGGACAGTTCACTCTGATTCCAGAGTTGTATATTTGTGTTTTCCATTTCACAAAACAAAATAAATAATAAAAAATACATTATAATGTGTTTGCACTAGATTGAATCTCCACTGTAAGAGTCAACCTTGTTTCTTAGCAGAAATCTAAACTATTCTCCTGATAGACATTGTGGAAGTAGATAGTATTGTTGTTATTGTTGCTATTATTATTATTTTATTAGATGTTTTGTGCCTTAGGGAAAGGAGTATGGGGTGGCAGTTGCTACGGAAACTGGTTTGAAAGAATGTTATCAGGAATCCATGAATCTGTTTCTAAGACAGCTGTCAATGTGGACATAAATTCGATCTATCCTCATTAGTTAGGTGCTTTCTTTCAGAGAGTGGTGGTTATTAATCTGACATTTTCCATATTTGAGAGATTTTCTTGTGCAATTCTTCTTATTTACAAGAACAGGATGGCTGTTAATAGAGTCAATGTTTTCATTAATTTCTTCATGGTGTATATTCTAATGCTAAGTAAAGTTTGTTAGATTTTTTTTTCCCAAGATGCTACTAAGGAAAATAAATTGGTTTTTTTGTTTTTAATTCCACAAATACTGATGGCATATTTTCCACAAATACAAGGTGATAAACTCAAACAACAGAATACAGACTTTTTAGTGTGCCCAAACTCTTCATCCTTATGGGTTGTTCCTTGGGGTGATAATTCAGCCATACAGTTTTTTCATAACTTTAGCCGTTCTGCCCCATTAGTCTCATACCCTAATCTCCTCTTTCTGTAGCTCTGCTATGCATAAAGTAGAGAATCCATTTTAATCAGCCAGTGTCATCTTAGCCAATTGCTGCCTTTGGGGAACCGAATGCAGACTCTTAACTCTGCTTTTTCAGCAGCTCCCTTGCAAGACATTTCAACAAGTGTACAGTTTTCTTAGTAGGGAAGCAATGGTTATTCTGTCTTCATGTCCTCATGTGCTCTGAAACTTATTCATATGCTGCTTATTTTTTACTTTTCAAACACTCTCTTAAGGGATATTTTTGGGACTGAGCCCATCTCATGTAACCTCTAGATCCTAAATTTCCCCTATATCTGCTCATCCCAAGAAGAGTTTATTTGGCTAGTAGTTAATTATCTTGGCCAGCTGGACAAGCAAGTATTTTTTATGTGATATTTGGGTGTATTTTGAGTCCTTCATCATTCTTCATTCTTTTTGTAATTTCATTATATTTCACTCTTTTGTATCTCTGTTTTGATTAGTAGAATCAGTATGCTGATAGTCAGAAATTTTCACTGGGAGGGGAGAAACTAATCCTGAACTATCCTATAGTTAGAAATATCTTGTTACAAAATACTGTAGGGCTTTCTAAGCAAGCTGGGAAATAGAAGAACTGCTTTCTCATTTTATATGGAAATAAAAGGAGATAATTACCTTAGAAGGTTGAGGCTAGACAAATTTAAATTAGAAATGGATACTTTTTAACGTGAATGAACATGATGAACTGCTAAAATAAACTACCATGGAAGGTGTATTTTCTTATATTTTGATGTCATTTCTATCACTTTTAGAAAATATGCCTTAGCCAAACATAAATTAAATTTTAATTAAATACAAATTAATGAGTTCAGTGTAAAGGCAAAGTACTGATAGGCAGAAGTTGGATTATGCAGAATGTTCACTTCATCCTCAGCTTTAATAAATCAATGACAGTGCAGCTTTCTCTCATTTCCCTTCTATTTATTGCATAATTCACCAGATGAAACTGACCATAAATAGTATTTTTGTATAATGGTTTTCATTGGTAGCTTGTGTAAAAATTCATGACAACTGAGAGAAAAGTGCTGGAGTTGAATGTAGGACTCTATCTCCACATTTCTATAGCAACTCCTTAGTGCAAACCTGTAGGCTGTGAACAAACAGCATTGTAGATTTACTGCTATGCCGTCACATCATTAGGCCCCTGTATGTCCTGTTTTTACTGAATCCTGTCATTCTACTTGAGATCTCATTCCTGTAAGCAGGATCTGGTGTTGCATATGATGCTTTTTTATTCAGGATGCAAATAGTTGCTTTCTTCAAGCAACCAGATATGGCAAAGTAATTTCATTATGAGTGAGCTAAGAGTAGTGAAATTCTTAAAATATTTTTCTGCTTGGTAAAGTACTGGACTAGATTAACTGAACCTGAACTCCTCTATCTCTATTTATGAGACTTTGTATTAATGCAGTCATCTTGTTTTGGATTTACTTGCCTGCTCAAGTAAATGTACAAGTCTTCTTACCCTGCTACATTTTTCCTGTGCTGATAAGGTTGCAGGAGGAAAACATTCTAATTTGTAAAAGGTGGAAATTGTATAATGGGATTAAGCACTTTGTGACATATTCATTTTAAACCACTATGTTTAATGACTATGTGAGTAGGTTCAATTTAACTTTCATTCAGGATGAAACTTAGTCATTATGACTGTTCAAATGTCATTTCCCTACACCTGTGTATATGCAGTGTTAGCTGATGATAGTTGTTGACTATCAGACACCCATTTCATCTATGCTGTTTTTTAGTTTTGAAATTGATTTCAATGATTCAGACTCTAGGAGTTGTTGGTTAAGCATAGTTTTGGTCATTCAGTTCTTGGACTACATTATGTCAAATGTTCCTAGAGCTGCATTCCACAGTTAGAAATCTGTGTCTGGTTGCAGCAAACTCCTGATACCTGCTCCAACACTTCAGTGCAATGTATATTATCAGGAGATTAGCAAGGAAGTGAAACAAGAGCTCTATTCACTATATTGTACATTCTACAATAATTTTACAGAATTTTCATGTTTGCAGTTCTTTTTAAGAGCAACAGAATCAAAGTAAGGAACACTGCTGGCAGATAAAAACAAATGCTAAATAAGTTTTCTGGGGTAACGTTGAGAGAAACTTAGGCAGTTGCTTTCAGCTGATATTTGCAGAGGAGCCTGAGATCCGATTGAATCATTACAAATTTATTTCTAGACATAAATACACACACATATACACATACAAATATGATCATCCAGTTAATACCTTTTCTTGAATACTGTTTTCAGTGGTTTAGTTACGCACATGCTTTGAGGAACATTGTGTTTAGGAATATTTCTGTGGAAAAAAGAGCTCCTGTTTTGCTTAAAATGCTTTCTTGAGATGATTACAAAGGACAGGCAATATTTATCCCAGTATTTTATTCAAATTGTTTGGCTTAGGCTTTTTATAATCTGTTTAACCAGTGATCAATGGTCCTTGATACGCTTTGTGAGTTATCTCAAAGTCATCCACTTTTTCATCTGGAAGATGAGGCTAGAAAACTCACGAGTACAACCTTTCATCTGTCCTGTGCTTCTTATGAATAAAATTATTAGAAAAAACATTTATTGTAGTAATGGGCTTAAATCACTGCAAAAAGTTCCTACATTATTTTATTTATGCAGGGATTTCTGGTGAATTCTAGAGGGCTTATAAGCCCAAATGTCACTGGAATTCTGTGGAAGCTTCGGAGAATCTCAGCCATCTCACTGTGTCCCACTTCACTGTCAGTTTAAAAGGTAAAAAAATACTTAGAAAAGAAAGAGGGAAACAGAAAACCCCTCACACTTGGTGATTTGTTCTTGGTTACTATAGTGATGAATCCTTTATGAAAACCCACACAGTTCTGACTGAAATCCAGACATGCAGATACTTGTCAGAAAAGAAAACAAAGAAAGAATAAATTCAATAGTATAATATTGAATGGTGGTGTGGAAAAAATCTATTCAGATGAAATTATTTACCTGAATGTTAATCTGGATCTTATTGGTTTGGACACAGACGTTAAACAATTCTTTCAGACTGTAAGCACAGAAAGCATGAGTGGGGCATGGTGCAGGTAGTCTATAATTAAACTCAGAATACAGTCCTGGCTGACACTCCCAGTGAGGATGACATCCTCAGGATTCAATCTTTTCTCTTATATGTCATTTATCCAAATGTAGGAACCATAAGAAATATTTTTACAATAGATTCCCCCTGTGTCTTCAAAATTTCTAGACATCTATCTTCTTGGATCTTTGGTTTCCTTTTCTTTCTAGTAAAATGAGGTCACTCTCTCGATGTTGCTTCTGTAGGCTCTGAGGCTGGCTTTTGCTTCTAGACTTAACCCTGTAGCTTCTAGATCCCCATCTGTAGGCCTGGAGTATTTCCAGACCCTCTTCAAGCTGTGACGTTTCCTGCAACTTGTCCCCAGAGCATTTTGTCCTCCCTGAGGCAGTGACAGGAACTGGATGTTCCTTTAGCTTCTCCTCCGAAAGTATCCTGTCCACATTCTTTTTGTTCCTATTCAGTTGAATTTGGGAATTTTATTCCAATTTTTGTTGTCATTCTGTTGATCTTTTCTGAATGCTGATTTTTAATAGGGTTCTTATTGAGTTTAAGAATTTTCCACTGTTAAGGCTTTTAGAAAGAAGTGACAGATTCTTGTATATTATAGATATAGTTTGTTGAATTTATGATTTAAATAATGCCATGAGATCTGTTTTGTTTGCTCCCCCACCTGGTAAAGAGCAGGGTCAGAAGGTGCAGACAGCTCTGCTGCCTGGACTGATTCTGGCGCTGGAACTTGCCAGACTTCAGTATTTCTGTGTTGGGGGAAGCACTAAAACAAGGAATTAGTCTGCTGAGATGTCAGGACTTTTTACCCTGGAAATCCATGTACGGTCTTTCAAGGCTTTTAAGGTTTCAGATGGACACGAGGCTATTTAGGACACTGGTGGTGAGAAAACCATAAAGCAGGTTCCTTAATGTAGTATTATGTGTTTTCTCATTTCTTAGTATCAAACCTTTTCTGATCTGGGAGCTGTTGCACTGGCAGGTGCATCCAGTGGCCTCAGAATTTGGCTGTGAGCAGGAATCCTGGATCTTGCTTCTGCAGCAAGTTCTCTGGCAGTCCTGAGTCCAGGTTCTCATGCTCCTGTTATCAGGCAGGACTAGAAGCATGAAGAGATTCCCCATAGCCCAGAGTCTCAGGTCTGGGCCCCTCAGATCCTTAGTGAGGAGTGGCAAGATTGTGATACTCCAGTGATTCCAGCATCTTTTTCATGAGCTCTGGGTTTCTAATCTCTTTACAGCTCTGAGATTTTCCCAATTCTGGGTTTAAAATATAAAACAGTCTCTAGTTTCAGTAGATATTAAACACAAAGAGGAAGATAATACTGATATTTCAGATTAAATGTCACAACTGGCTGAAGTCACTCATATTCCCACTCACTCTAATTCTCCACTTTGCTGTTGTCGTATCTGAACTCTTTAACAGTGTCCTGGTTTGAGACAAATTCAGAGGAAAATATCTTCTGATAGAAAGCAGGTTGTAGTCACTCCTCCCCCACCTAATTCAAGAAAAGAAATATTTCCTTTGGAAAATTCACTTGGACAAAAGTGAAGAAGAAACAAAATTATTTCTTTGACAAACACACAGGAAAAAGAATAATAATGCTTAATAATAAAATCTCTCGCTGTGGAGAGAAACGTGGAAGATTTTAGAGTCCTTCTGTGGGCGTGGTCTCTCTCTCTCCTCTTCGGAGCTGGGTCGGCGTTGGCCTCTCCAGGCCTCTTGGATGCTGTTCTGGTGTTGTTGCACAGTTCCAGAAAAGAAGAAGCTGAAGTCCGAAGGAAACAAAGTTTCCATCTCTCACTGAAGAAACAGAGCCAAGAGCTGGCTGGAAAGCAGCAGCAGCAGCAGCAGCTATCACTCCCCACAGCAGAAGAACAACAGAGAGGAGTAGTGACCTCGAAGCACAGAACTGCTTGAAAAAGTTCCTCTGGCTGTTTTTTTCTTTCTCTCCCCTCTCATGCTCAGTTTAAAGACACAAAAACGCACAAGATTCATTTTCTGAGCATAGAGTAAGCAGTATGGGATACATCATAAAGTCACCCCAAGACACGGAGGTTGAACACCACTCTATCTTCACAGCATATGCTATTCAAACTTAATAAACCTCCTACTCTCAGCAAATGATCATAGCAAAACAATTCACCCTTGAAATGTTTTAATGTGTATCTGCTATCTCAAGCCAGAAAAATAATCTCATTAAAGATGCTAATAAATTAAGCTAATTATTTCATTCCTATCTATTAATGACTACTATATTACCTGGATCAAAAGGCTGGCTTTAAAACGTTTATATCTCATTATTAATAATTACTTCTATTAAGCTTTTGTCTTTAATGTTGCCTCACTGCCTTACCTGAGCAATGAAAATGCTTTGAGAAAATGGTAATTTCATTTTTGCTGTCTATAAATGTAGAAAATACCAGTCTGGCTTTTAAGAGTGTTTGTGAAGTTTGGCTCATACTGTTAACAGCCATATGTTGTAGAACATGCAGAACTTTAATGGATGACTTATACAGTGTCACATCCAAATGATCCAGACCTCCATTTATGTTGCAGTAACATGTACTTGTCCAAAGTCACCTCAGTGGGATTTGGTGTTGACCCTTTTATCTTGAAGCCGGTTTTAATGGGGCTATAACAATTCAGTCTTCATTTGTCGCTGTGCTGACAATGTCCTCCTCCACAATCTGAAAAGTCACTTGTAAATGAGATCAGCAATTTCTGTCTACTGAAGCTCTATAAGGTGACAACAGTGAAATTTGATTGAAACAAGTTAACCTCAAAAAAAAATCATCCATAACTCCTTCCCCTGTTCCATGCTGCCCAAGGCAAGTGGGAGAGAGAATCAATGGCAAGTAGCCTCCTGTTTATGGTCACTCAACCAGATTTAAGTTAGGAGCATATCCAGGAACTGCCCTATTTTGTGAGACTAGTGACATATCTACCTATTTTTTCTTGAGGCCAAACAATATTTGGTGTTTCACAAAATATACAGACCATTCCAAGATAGGCAGTTATTCATCTTGAAAAATTTCTTTCCGAAGCTCATGTTTAGTTTCTGCTGTGAAGCATGAAAATTCAACTGGTATTAAGTATACTGAAATAATTAATTTGATTGTCTCAAACTTTTTTTACACTTTCCCTTAGATGGTGTCCCTAAAGTATATGAAAGTAAATAAAAGCGATTTTCTTTTCACTCAGTTCTTAGGTTTGAAATCAAAGATCATATTCTTTGGCACCTAAAATACTTTTTGATATGTTACTTAATTGAAGGAGTTCTGTCAGTGCTTGGGGGCTTTTGATGTAAGTTCACTCTGTCATGGCTGGAGCAGGTACTATTAGAGCCCCACACTCTCTGTTCTGAAATTCTGGTAGGTGCAGCACCCCAAAATCAGAGTCAGCAGAACATCATTTAGGAGAAGGGTCTTTATCCACTGAACTGAAAGTCAGTCATTTTAGCTTAAATGATCAAATAATATGGTTTGGAGTGTTAAGTATCTGAAGCAGTTAAAATGTTGTCCTATTGTATTTAACCAGCTGAGTTGTGAAGCTGCTAATTGCTGGCTGATGGTAAGGGACATTAATGGAATCTTCTGAAAGTCTTTTATGAGTCCAGATAGGTTGCAGAGATGTCTCTTGGCTGGTTTTAAGACTGTGAGTTTTATTAGTTACTCTGACACAGCTCAAATGTGGTAGTTCATTAAGCTTAAGCTATGTGCCTACGCTTTTAAGCTTCAATTAAATGAGATGAACAGTGCCTTCTGAAAATGGGACTTACTGCTCATATCATGCTTAGAGACTTGTGAAAAACTGACATTTATTTTGCTCCTCAAGCAATTCTTCATGTGACACCAATTAAGTATTTTGGTGGTGGTGACTCATTTCTTAGAGGTAAATGTCCAAATGGTAAAATGACATGACATTAACTTGAAGTAAAAGGAATTGATCTGAATAGGTATATCGTTGCCAGCTCAGTAGTTTGCTAAAATTATAATGTAAAAATAGACAATTAAAGAAATTAGGTGAGCTTATAAGACAGTTAAGCAGCTTGAGTATTGAACTAAAAATAGTCTTAAATGGTGGTAATAGCCAATTTCTTGAAAATTATTTTTTCATTAATTACCCCCTTTTAGCATTTTTGTCTTACCAAAATTAAAATATTCTATATATTACTTTTTCTACAGATATATACTTGATCTTTTCTAAAAAAAGCCAAAACCCCTTGTGCACCATGCAGATCTTGTTCTTTATTGTGTTGGATCAAAAATGAAAATATTTGGGTTCTGCTTCTTCTTTCCATTTTCTCTGTTGGAGGCAATGTACATACAGGGGAGCAGTCATTCAAGTTTTAGGTTTTTTCTTTAGACATTGGTTATTGGTCACTGTTAAGAGATAGGACGAAGAGTACATATAGCTGTTCTCAGTCACTGCAACATTCTTATATCCTTAATATGTGACCTAAAGCAAAAGATTTTTATTGCTGTTTTTTACTCCTGGTTTATGTGTTTCTTCTCTTAGTTCCTGCTATTTTTTTTTTTTTTTTAAAGCCTGCATACTTTCAAAGCAGATGCCGCTTGTGAAGAGTATTTCATACTGGGGGTTTTGATACTCATTTGAGCCTCAAGGATTTTTTCAATATTCATTACAACAGCAAAATTAGTCCTTCCTAATAATTACTGCATTCTGTAATTTCTCAAGAAAAGGAAATTAATAAATTTAATTTAAAATGATTGGTATATGACAAGAAGGAGATCTTTTGAGTCAGGTCTTGGTCTTGGATAATAAGCTTGCTTGAAAATAATTTTTGTATCTGTATCAAATAAAAAGATGAGGCATCAGTCTTCCTGCTGAAAGTCTATTCTAGAATATAATGTCTCTCATGATTAAAACCGCTTTATCATATCCCATCCTTTTTGCAGTTTATAGAGTTTTTTAGTGATTGTATATTTTATGCCTAACGTAGCAACTTATTTAGAAGGACAGCCAATCTTTCCTTAAAGACTCGTTGGGAAGGATTTGTTAATCCTCCAGTAATCCATGTCAGTGTAGTTTTACTTGCTGCTACCACCAATTTGCATTGTTACTTTTCTTAAGGTTAGAATTTACTGACTACTGCTTCTAGCTGTTGAGGTTTCTTGTGCCTTTCTTTGTTAGACTGAAAAGTCTTTATAATACCAAGTGTTTTCTGGCTTTGTGTATCACAAGACCATTACCAAACTATGTCCTGATTTTATGAAAGACTGTAGAAAGGTGTATATCCACGGATGAGATGTCCAGGAAGCATCACTGCCTCCTTCACTACCCAGACATTGAAGCCACATTAACTCCAGAATCCAACCAGTCTGATGAGGCGCAGGGTTTCTCTAAACCTGGTACTCCTACATGTCACAATTAGGATAAATAAGGCTGTTACAGGCAATTGTGTGCTGATATTCGTAAGAGATTTGTAATTCTAATGTTCTGAAAAAAAAAATACCACCACCTCCACATACTCACATTCTGCCCCCCCATTAACTTCAAACAAAAACAAAATAAAACAGCAAAAAAAGGTTTATTTTGTGGATTTAGTGTTTAGGAAATTGATAAAGAATAATAAAGAAAGTACCAAAGTGCTGTTTTTTTAAGAAATATTTTTAGTTTATTTTTTTCTTTTTACTCTGTAAGCATATTTGCATATATTAATAAGGAACACTAAGCCTCAAGGACAAAACTGCAATCTAAAAATGTATTTCCCCAAATTTGAAAATGTGTTATTTGAAATTGTTTTTCTGTATTAAGTTCTGGCCTGCTGTAGAGAGAGTGATATTATGAGATCCTCTTCTCACGTGGAAATTTAATGATATAAATGAGTCTTGCTTTAGTGCTGCTTTGGTTTGTTGCAGGGTTTTTTGTTGTTGTTGTTATTGTTATCCTTTTTTAAATTTTTTTTTTTAAATTTTATGTGAAGTATAAGGAAATTATCTTTGCAACAGCCTTTTGCTTGTCTGTATAGCTGAGGAGAGCAGCGTTGCTCTGATCATAGGTGTGGGACATGGACTCTGGCTGGACATTGGGTGTTCTCAAAGTCACTCTGTCACTCCCCTCTTCAGCTGCACAGCGAAAAGATAATGAAAGGCTCATGAGTTAAGGACAGGGAGAGATCACTCACAAATTACTGTCATGAGCAGAACAGGCTTGACTTGGGGACTTTAAATTTATTGCCAATCAAATTCAGAATGGGGTAATGAGAAATAAAATAAAATCTTAAAACACTTTCCCCCCGCCTATCCCTTGTTCCTGGTCTTAACATTATTCTCAAATGGTCTGCCTCTTTCCCTCCTGCAGTGCAGGGAGACAGGGAATGGAGGCAGAGGTCAGTTCATCACTTCCTGTCTCTGCTTCCCCTTCCTCCTCAAAAGGGGGACTCCTCACACTTCCCTGCTCCAGCCTGTGTTCCCTCCCACAGGAGGCAGTCCTCCATGAACTTCTCCAACAAGAGTCCTTCCAAAGGCTGCAGCAGCTCTGGTATAGATCACTTCCAAAGGCTGCAGTCCTGCTGCTCCAGCATGGGTTCCTTGCAGGTCACAAGTCTTGCCAGGAGCCTGCTTGAGCACGAGCTTCCCATGAGGTCCCAGCCTCCTTTGGGCATCCATGTGCTTCACCTTGGACCTCCATCTGCTGCAGGGGAGTCTCTGTTCCAGTGCCTGGAGCACCTCCTTCCCCTCCTTATTCACTGCCCTGGGTGTCTGCAGAGCTCTTTGTCTCAAATATGTTCACTCCTCTCTCTCTGCTTTGTTTTTTTTCTCCTCCTTCTTTAAATGTATTATCACAGTGGTGCTTACCACTGTTGCTGATGGGCTCAGCCTTGGCCAGCAGTGTGTCGATCTTGGATCTGCCTGGAGTCAGGCTTGGGAGAAGCTGCTGGCAGCTTCCTACAGAAGCCATTCTTGTACTTTCCTCTCTACCAAAACCTTGCCATATAAATCCAATACAACAGGCAATACAATTAGGCAGCACAGCTCTTACTTTATTTCAAATAATACTGGCCTGCCATTTTTGGGTAAAACTTTATTTCCCTTCTTATTATTTGTGGTCATTCTGAACTTATACTAATCTTAGAGATAAGCACCATCATATTGGTTCTATAAATTATTTTTCAATGAGAGGAGTAAAAATTAATGTCAAAATACCAGTTGGGGAACAGAGCAGATATTAGACCATATGAGGAAATATTATTATTGTTGTTTAAAAGGTTACAACCTTGAGTGTGTGTGTATAATCTGGCCATTATCATTAATCTCTCTAACACATATTATGCTGAACATAACACCTGTAACACCTCTCTCTAAAAATTATGTCTTATATACATACAACAGTGTGATATATTTCAGGCTGCATGTCAGGATCTCCTGACCTAACGAGGCAGGGGGAGTTAGTTGCTTAAATATTTTCATAGACCTCATGTTTAGTTATGGAAGCAAAGCAGTAACTTTTTACTATTAAACCTCAATATGAAAAGAGTATTACAGCCTTATTAAGACCACTTAGTTGAACAATTCCTGTTCTGTAGAGTTTTATCAGAAGCAGAATTTTAAACAGTTATGAAGAAATAAACAGTAACTGGATATTTGGTTGTCTCCAGTTATCAGTGGTTTACAAGGGGTCCTGATATGTCTCAGTAAACTCTGGCTTGGAGGTGAGAAAACAAAGCAATCTCATGATTTTGAGAATACTCTGGCTTTCACTTCTTTGGTGAATTCAAGATGTATTAGGTACACTAGAACAAACTTAAAAATACGTGTGAATCTTTTGGAAGCAGTAAGGAACCTTCTGAAAAGGCACTGACAGGGTTAAAAATGCTGCTGCCACTAGGTGTCATTCTGGGATCATCTCTCGGAGCATGAGATTATCAGAGGTGCTGGAGGAATGTTATGGAATAAAAGAATGGGATTTCCTGTATGTATTTTAGTACCTAAAATGGCTAATTCTGCAGTCTGTTATAGCCCTGTCCCTACCCCGTGTAACCGGAATGTTCACACATCTCATTGTGTGAGAAGGGTCTGTGCTACACAACCTGAAGGCAACACAGGCGCTGGACATTTCCTCTTTCATCTGACCAGATCTCTCACAGAGATCCTCAAATCACAGACCTGCTTAGGAAAATGTGTTAAAATTGCTAAATGTGGGTGTACTTGATAATATGGGAAAAAAACATATGAGTTTTTTTAATCCTCCTCCAGTATTTCTATCATATGAAGCTCAAATGAGCCAAAAAAAAGAACACCCAAACAACCAGCTACCTGAAAATAAAGCAGCTTTTTATGAAGAAGGGCCTTTGCAGGAAGAGTTTGGTTTCATAAGCGCCAAGCACGATGTCAAACACTGATCTTTCTATTTATTCAGATTAGTTTTGTAATATGTAATTGAGAATAGAAAACATTATGGGGGCAATGTTTGGTTTTGTTGTTTTTTAATAAGCATGCTGTTTTTTTCTGTACATTATTCCTGCTCTCAATCAAAATTGTTACATTTTGTAACAGTTCCTTAACAGCAGCATCTTACCAATACGTGTAAATATTTGATGTGAGGGAAACAGATGAATCAGACTCTTGCAAGTGAAAGGTGCCAGGTGAAAGGACTAGAGGAAATGGGCACAAATTTGAGAAACTGGAATTTCTATTTTTGCAAAAGGAGAAGCTTCTAACTGTGTGGTAATTGATTCCCCAATATGTTGCTCAGAGAGGCTGTACAATATCCTTGGAGATACTGGAAAACCACCGGGAAGTGATCCCCCTTGAGCAGGGCAGTTGAATTTAGATGATCTCCAGAGGTGACTTCCAGCCTCAACCATTTTGTGCTTCTGAGTGTTTTCAGTCTTTCTATTGAGTCATCACTGGGAATACTTAAAAAGCAAGCAAAAAACCCTCACCCCACAAACCCCAAACAACACAAACACCCACAGAAAACGCCCACCAAACAAAACCAGAAGAAATAAAACAGTAATACATTATGTTAAGCATTGTGATCATAGGCTTTAATTGTCAGATAGCAAATAACTTTGAGAAGTGTTTTTTTGGTTTGTGGTTTTTTCTCCCACTAAGGGAAAAAAAAATCCCTCTTTCTTTACATTGTATGCTGTAAGTCTAACAGGTTATAAATAATCTATCTTTTGAATCTATTAAACCTACTGTTTTCTTCCAAGCTTGTGCATGGCTGAAATATGTACACTCAGGTACTGGGAATATTTTCTCATTGTTCTGAAGTTGATTTATGATACTTCCTCCAGCAGCAGTTTCTGTGCTAGAAGTTGAAGTGCAACTTGGATGTATACATAAACATCACTATGTGCACAAACTTTCTTCTGACATTTCAGGTGATATGAACAACAGCCTTACTATGGCAAATTTGAATTGACCAGAGGCCAAAGGGTGTATAGCCACCTACAGGATAACATATCATGCAATATCTGCCCATCAGTGTGATGTTTGTGCCTCACAGACTCAGATGTATCAATATCAGCAGAGTTGTGCACTGCATCACATAAAATGTGGTTTTATTTCTGTTACGTAACTACTGGGTCTCAGTCTCCCACCTGAATTCTCCATTTATGAATATAAAGCAGATTTCCTTAGAAGTTTTTCCACAAAAAAACGGGTAGTATGTATAGGCCAATGCAGTGTGGCAACACATACGCTGCAAGTTCACACAGTGGGTTCTCCTGGCCTTCTGTTCTGTGTGTGTGAATTCTGTTATCTCGGATCTGCTGAGATACCAAGAAATTTAATTATACTTTCAAATATCTTTTTTGCCTGTTGAATTGTATCCATTTGTTGTCTTGGTGTATATCTATCAACAAATGCTTTATTCCAAGGGCTGCTGGTTTGTTACATAGTGTTTAGTACAGTGAGACACTAATTTGTGTTCTTTGTACCTAGTCAACATGGTGGTAAAAAGTTTATTCCGGCAATTAAAGAAGCAGAAGGATTTCTTATTCCTTTGATTTGGTATTTTCATTAAGAATGCGTGTGAAGTACATGACAACATCTTGGGAGGACTGTTGGATGCTTGGGAAGACAGTATTTGAATGTAACGTTTTCGTGACTCCTGGGGAGAAAAGACTTAAGAAATAAACATACAAAACTGTGTGAAGATAAATTGAAAGTGCTACAAGTAAAGGAAAACACATGCATAGATCAAAAATATATAAGTGATTAGGCAGTGCAGCATTCAGAAGCACATAGGGAGTTTCAGGAGACAAGATTCTGTACAAAAACAAGGGATATTTTGCTGTTACAGGATAGTCAAATATGTTGGTGTTTATGGAAGAGTTACAGGGCAGTTGGGTTTCATTTAGCAGTGATGGGAATGAGGCCTCATAAAATCCCCTTGTTGGCAGTGCAGTGGAGAGATGCAGGCAACTTGGAGAGGACTGAGTTTGGAATATGAAGAACTCATAGCAAAGCATATTAATGGTATCTTGGAGATAAGGAAGGAAGGGTTAGACCTGGAGAAGAAAATAGGGGATAGGTTAAGGCTTTAAGATATTTTCATTCCAATAAAGTTAATGACTTAAAACCAAGATCTGCACAGTACTTTCTTGACATAGGACAAGAATGTAGCTGCAGAAACAGTGTCATACAGTACATTTTAATTCTGGCTATGTGAAAATACTGAGAAGTAAGGATGAAAACAAAATTCTCTAAAAATCTACCATTACCACCACAAAAGACTGTTTTTAGTTCCAACAATATCTCAAAATATTGAGATAAAATAAGAGCTCCTTGAGCAGTTTGATGATTGGACACTTTTCTGGATCACCAGGTGTCTGCCAGCCTGGACTTCCGTTTCTGTCAATCTTGCCTGTTGTAGAGAGTTCTCATTAATAAAAATAAATACCTCTTAGATATTACTATTCTTAAATTTGAAATTTAATGTGGTGATGTGAATAATGTTTGTTTCACCTAGACTATTTTTACACTACCTGATTAATAATTGGTAAGGAATTGGTAAGGAACTCTTTCACCTTTGAAATTTCACCTTAGAGAAAAAATTTATTTTCCCTATTCCCAAGAGTGCATATGTGGGATTGTATGATTTATAACACCTTAAACTGTTATTTTTTGTTGCTTCTCGTGTCTTTAGTGAGTATGGGTGTTGACAGCCATACATCCATACAGTTTGTGTTCTTCAGTAAGATGCTAACATGGCAGCTGTTTTCATTTTCCACTGGACAGATGACTAATGTTGGGCAAGTGTGGTTAATCCGTATAATAGTTTAATGAAGAATATCTGTGCAAGTTAATGGTAACTAATGGTATTGCAATGTGACAAAGATTTTTAAAATAGTTGCCTGACATTCCTTTTCGGACAAATGAGTATTTGGCCTAGCATTTGAAACTTAGTAGCTGCTTCTATAGGAGGCTTAATACTTCTCATTATTATGAAAATCAAGTGTTTCTTAGGTACTGTAGTTGTGAATTTCTGAGCTTGATTTAAGGTTATTTTTTTTTTCCGCTTTAAAAGCTCCAGTGTAGAATTTTTTCACCATAGAATTAAACTTGCTTAAGGAGAAAAAACCCCAAAACCAAACCATAAACCTGTAGCGTGGAAAATCTGGTTTATGCCATAGATCCTATTACACAAATACAGTACTGGGCTAATGAAAAGTTAAATATTTTACCACTATCCATATTAATAGAAGAGAAGAAAAGCTGCTTATCAGCATGTTCTGTCTTAGTTTAAAGAATGAAGAGACAGACTGAATAATGATTCACTTAACCAATTATTAACTAATTTTTTAGCTGTTGGTCATTGGAAAGGTCTTATTATCTCATATTCTGGCTGTTTGTGATTTAACCTAACAAAATGTAAGCAAATTTTATAGGAGGTAAAGGATGTACGTAAGTCCAGCTTCAGCCTTTTGAAAGAGAGACAACTTGGGAAATGGAAAAACATAATAAATCTTTTATATTTTCATGGATTTGTTTTCCATAATACTAATTAAAGGTGTGGTGTTGACCATAGCCTTCTCTCTTTAGAAAAAGGCAGTACCAAACATTCCTTGCTATTGGGCTTCCAGGGGAATGGACTAGGTCATGATCATTAAAGTTTCTTTCCAACACAAACCCTTCTATGATTCTATCATAATATTTCTAAAACATACAAAAAACAAGCATTGCATTTCTAGAAAAGAAATTCTAGTATATTCAGTTCAGTCCCAGTGTGTATGAGTGTCTTGTATTCTTTTATTCAGCCACATTGGGTGATGTTCACGTGGATCTTCATCAGTCAATCAAACCTTTATTTGCTGCTGCTTTCTCTACTAGCTCATTCCTAGTGTGAGAAACAACTTCTTCTTACTTCTCTTTGGAGTTTTATAACTTTAATGAGGAGCAATAGAGAACAAAGGATACTCAAAGCAAGAATCACAGTGCTGGGGTGTTTAGCTCACAGCCAGAGGCACCCCCACTTACACAAATTTCCCAGTTATATGTATGGATAATTTACATTCCTTTTTAGAAGGGATTCAGAGCATGCGTAGCGATGGTCTTCTGAGGTTTTGTTTTCTTTTTCTCCTGAATTCAGCTAGTTGGGATTCCTTTCTCATTAGTTCATCTTGCTACTTTTCTTATCTAGCCATACTTGGTTATTTTTGAGATTATCACTTTGGCTTTTCGTTTATTATTAAGCAATAAGTTAACCATAATAGCTATTACATTGTATAAAAAGTTTACAATTCAAACTATATAGGTATAGAGAGTTATAATTCAGATTACAAAGGTATTTTGTAACTCAAGCTATATAACTTTAACCTTAGTTGTAATGTTAACTAGTAAATATCTGTATAGCAAAGTTATTCCTAACACGCACATAATATTTCCTAACAACTTCTAATACATAATATTTCTTACATTTTACTAACCACGAAAGCCAAGGCTATAACAGCTGTTTATCACCCTAGCTACTCCCCTTTGCCAATAATTTACCCTTCACTTCCAGTCCTAGTGGAACCCCAGCTGGCAACTACACACCACAGAGCTGCCTGCTCACACCCCAGCCCCACAGTGGGATAGGGAGGAGAACTGGAAAAAGGTAAAACCTGTGGGATAAGAAACATTTTAATAATCGAACTGTAATAAAATATAGTTATATTAATTCCAGTAATGAAAAGAGAAAAAACAAAAAGAGGAAGAGAGCAAAGTAAAACCCTAGAAAAAGAAAGTGATGCACAATACAGTTGCTCCTCACCCACTGACTGATGCTCAGCTTGTCCCCAGGCAGCAATCAGCACCTCCCAGCCAACTCCTCCAAGATGATATACGGAGCATGATATTCTGTGCTATGCATTATCCCTTTGGGTAGTTTCAGTCAGCTCCACTATTGTCCCTCCCTAGGAGTCTGAAAAGTCATTGACTTAAGGTGAGCACTCTTTAGCAACAACTAAAATATCAGTGTGTTTTCAGCATTATTCTCTTATTAAATGCAAAAAATCCAGCACTCTACTTGCCACTAGGAAGCAAATTTGCTCTATCCTAGCTGTAACCAGGACAGGTATGATCCTTTATTAAAAAAAAAAAAAAAAAAAAAAAAAGAACCAAAAACAACAAGACAGATTATTTCACGGTTCTGACTCAGATGGCTCTCCAGCTACAGGTAACAACAGCTTGGGAAGAATTTATTCAATTTATTGCTACCAGATTCACTGTTCAGGTAGACAAGATTTTTAACAATCTTTTACTGATACAAATGTATAATCCTGACATGCCTCAACATCTTAGTTCTCTTTACCAACCGCTACAGGCTGTTTTACTCAACTGAGTGATGCAACTGCTTTTAGACTTGTACCCTAAACTAGATTTCCAGTTGGATAAAAACCAGCTCATAAATGCTTTAAGAGAACAGTTTTCCTTTTCCTTTCATATCCTTTATGTAGGATTCCATGATTAGTGCAAGTCCTCTGAATTTTGAAAGCACTCACTGTAATTTATTTGCTACTAAAATATAATTATTTGTAGGCAAAGAAAATGGAAGGTCTTGTTTGCCAGACACCTTGTCTGTGGTGAGGTTCGCTTTGGAACAAACTATTTAAATAGAAGGGGTTTGCATAGTCTGAATGAACTTTGAGAAGACATTCAAATGTCACATTTCTCTGAGTCTTATCACAGTGCTCATCTCTTCAGAGGCTTATCTTCTGCTAGCTGTTTACTCAGAAAAGAGTGTTAGAACTGGTATTTTAACAGTCTTTTTCTTGGGATTTTCTGACATTGGTGTGTCCTTTTTTCACAGAGCATGTCTTCACTGAATGGAATTAATGAGTTTTATCATAGGCTATGCACTGCAAACATCTAAGGATGATTACCTGCAAAGGCAATTATTAGGAGTTTTCTTCTCTGTCTGCATTTGGTTGATCTGGAGTAGGTTGAATGATCACAATATTGTTTTTACTAAAAGGTACAAAACCCCACTGGTGTCACATATATGTCACACTGCTTGTATGACATACATTTGTGTATCTTATAACATGTTTAGAAACAGGGGGTTTGTGTTTTCCTTGCTAAACCCTTTGTGGCCAAGGGACTTGCCCATAATCATGTGATCCTCACTGAGACCATCAAATTTCAGTTATGGTCTGAATTGTTTCACCAAGTCTGAAGAGCATTAGTAACATATTCCTTTTAAAGGGGTTAGTACCTGCTAGAAAAATTGCTGCCTTTCTTCAGTTTTGGTTTAGAAGTTAACCTTTGAACAGAGTTAGTATATTTGTGACTTTCTAATGGACTTTATGAAGAAAAATAGTAGAAGTACAATCTCAGCCTAGAAAGTGACAGTTGCTTTTACAAGCTGCTGGACCAGGGCAAGAATAACAGAGTAGTAGGAAAAGTGGAGAAATAGTGAATTTTGTAACTTAAAATTTAGTACACCTGGGAATACTAAGGCATGAAACCTGAATACAAATAAAGAAAATGTACATCAATTTTTGATTCTGGCCTCTAGGAAGTATGGCTTAATTATATTTCCCCCTCTCAAAGGGGGAAATCTATTTTAAAGATTCTCATGCAG